>JAQZBX010010051.1:8478-45092 GCA_029593785.1 Cabassous unicinctus
CTAAGTTAGTTTCCTAGACAATGGAGCATAGTTTATATGTTTTGTACTCACAATGGTATGGTTGCATGTTTCTTAGAGACCCGAAGACTGTAGAGTAAATAATTCAAGCCTATTCCTGACATTTGAGAGGCATAGCAAATATAGTTCACATGGCATATTAATTAAGGGTTATCAGGTAAGAAAGATATAATGGAATATAGATAATTGCCAGAAAATCTGCTACCAGGCTTACAGAAACACAGATATTGTCATTTGAGCTCTTATAGAGAAGAGCTGAAGAGTTCCAAGTGCCAGTACATATAAGAAAATTGTCACTTGCAGACCTAGGATGGTATTTGGCACGTGGTGTGACACATGTCATCTTCACTGTGAGCAGTTTCTTATGCATATGCTCCCTCCAGCTAGAGGAGCCCATCCACAGCCTATTTTATCAATAGTGAAAGCACTAAGACTGAAAAAAATCTTGTATTAAATAGAATTAATTTATATTTGACCACAAAAGCAGTATATATTTTATAGATAGCCTGTTTTCCTTAAGCCATTATTGCAGAAATAATGTATACTGATGGTATAGAATAGCTCCATATCTACATGCTAAATGTTAATTGTATTTTTAAATGAGTTTGGGTGTTGACTAAATATAAGTGATTTTCTGTGTGTTCTATGTGTCTCATATCTGTCTAACTTTAAAAAATTCCTTTTTTCCCCCTGCAGTCTGAAAATAGTCTATAGTTTTGATGTGTAGCATTGGAAGTTTTATTTGTCAATTGGATTTAAAGATCCAACTTTCAAATGTGAGTCTCAGCACAAATTCCTTGATTGTTTCTCACCATTCCAATAAAGTGAAATTATTTAAGTAACTAATATATAAATGTAATATGTTAAATAAAGCCAAGTTCATTCTCTTTAAATAAGTTTTAAATGAAAAGAATGGGGCATATTATTAATGAATTCTATTTTGATTGTTTGCTTTCCTCCAAAAATGCAGAAGGTAATTTTAGAAACTAAAATAGATCATGATTTAAATGCTCTTTTTAATAGTGGAAAAATCATTTTTGAAGTACATTTTACTCAGTGTGGCAAGTGAATTTCTGTAGACTATTAAGATAACTCACAGCTGAACTTCAAGTGCTATTTTTAAATGTTGTCAAGGACCAAGGGATTATTTAGAATATCAATAAAGGGAATTTGGAAATGACCAAGAGTTCAGGAAACTAAATCTAACATTTTAGTTGAAGGAATACTTCCTCCCACTGCTAAGGATATTTTTGTTATAGAATTTATAAGGATGATTTATTACTTTTACCAAGAATCTATGAATTTGGAGCTATACAAGCTAGATTTTGGTATACTACAGTGGAATTACAGTATTGTACTTCCTATTGACGGTGCCATATTTAGTAAAGAGTTTCCCCGAGGAAGAGGCGTTGGATTACATCATTCTTTCAGACTTTTTGGCAGTGTTACAGCGATGGTCTTGAGGGATTGTTGCAAATATTCTGACTCTTCTTCCGGGCGAGTGGTTGAATTTCATGCCCTTCCCCCTTTGAAGTTAGGGTTGACCACATGACTTGCTTTGGCCAGTGAAATGTGATTGGCTGGGATACGTCTTTCCTGGGTGGACTCATTAAAAGACAGTGTGCCATTTGCTGTGTTCTCTTCCCCTCTGCCACGGTGATGGGCTCCACACCAGAGAGTAGAGTCTCTATTAGCTTGGGTCCTAGTAAAGGCCATGGGGAACCTCTGGCTGGCCCAGCATGGGCTTGTAGTGGATTTGAGAAATAAGCCTTTGTTTTTAGAAGTCATTAAGATTTGGAGGATTGTTTACTACTGCAGTATAATGTTGCCAGTCCTTTCATAATTTAACTATAATAGGAGTAATAGCAAATTATCCAGAAACAAATTAGCTGCTATCCAAGAAAAGAAAACCAACTAAAAGAAATATATCGCAAACTGTTTGTTAAGGAAATATCACTCTTTATATAACATGTGGAGAAATATATATGGTGAGAATATGAATCAAACTATTGTTCATAAAATTTTGATTTTAACGTGGGATATAGAATTTATTACTGGTTCTACGTCGTTTTATTTTATCAATAGTAGTCAGCAAACTTTTTCTATATATGGCCAGATAATAAATATTTTAGGTTTTGTGGGCCAAAATCTCACCATCACAACTATTCAATTCTGCTATTGGAGCCTGAAGTTACCCATAGACAATATGTAAGCAAATGGACATGGCTGTGTTCCAGAAAAAAACTTTATTAAAAAGCAAACAAACATGTGGTGAGCCTGATCTGGCCTGCAGACTGTAGTTTGCCAACTCCTGTTATTAAGAAACATACTTATGAGACCTAGTACATTTATATTCTATTTTTTATATTCTCATATGGGAACCAACCAAATATATTTTCTTAAAAGTGGATTCTTTTTTTTTTTTTTTATTACCATGTTCCAAATGGTTTTGAGGTTTGGTACCAAAATCAGCATCAATCTAGGAGAAATTATATTTACTATACAGTAAGAATAATACATATTCAAATTCTGATTTACTAAATCACTGATTTTTATAACTAATTTAAATATTTTAATTTTTTGGTAACAGATAAGGACACTGAAACACATTGAGACAATTTTTATTTCAAGTCTCAGATCCAGTTTTCACAAGAGTTAGGTTTGTGACCTGGATCTTCTGGCATCCACCTGTTCCCATTTCATTCCCATTTTCATTCACTGATTTCAAAAGAAAAGAAATAATTATAGAAGGATTAGGCCAAGAATTTTAAAAAAGATTTCCTAGACTTTATTTAAAGACCGTGGAAACTGATTTTAGTTAATATTGAATATAGCATGCATTAAATGAATATATGTAAATATATACACAAAGTGTATTAAGCTTCAGTTTAAGGTTTTTTCACGGTAGGAGGGAAAGGAAGATGTAGAGTCCTGCTATTAACCTAATTTATGATGTTTACTTATTCCTACCTACCTGACTAATGCTCCTTTTGTTCTCTTTATAATTCTTATTTTTTATCTATGATGTCTTTTCCCCCAAGAGCTGCAAACATTAGCTGATTAATACTCAGTCTTCTTAGCTGCTGTGATCAGTGGAGGTAATCTTTTATAGCATGTTGATATCTAAATCAACATAATATATCTAAATCACCTTTGCTAATCTGCTGGCATTTGCTTAGTGTTTCCTGAGCTTATATCTCCACTACAATAGTGTGGATGGAAAAAGAAGTACCCAGGACATAAAATTAGGAGAATTCAATTCTGTAATAGAGAATAGGTTTCATTTTTGCAGTT
The DNA here is from genome assembly GCA_029593785.1 of Cabassous unicinctus. Classification (NCBI taxonomy): domain Eukaryota; kingdom Metazoa; phylum Chordata; class Mammalia; order Cingulata; family Chlamyphoridae; genus Cabassous; species Cabassous unicinctus. Next base: position 11,791 of record JAQZBX010010051.1, read on the forward strand.
TAAATTATTTCATCAGTCTTTAAAAACCAACCTTCCTTCCTTCCTTCCTTCTCTCTTTTTCTCTTTGTTTAGGTTAAACTGAAGAGAATTTTTCCATTTATAAACCACCATCTTAGATGACCATTTTTACTTATATTTCACACTCTTTGTTTCTTTGTACCCAAATAATGTACAACAAGAAGAAAAACATTTGGGGCTAGAAATAAAGAGTATATTTTGGAAATCTCTGCAGTCCAGCTGAATGTTATCTTCCAACTTAGTCATTTATTTTCTTGAAGATTTGGATTGTTAATTATCACCAAATAGCAATTATTTGTATGTTGCACGAATTATCTGTACATATATTTGATAATAGATTTAATTTAGTTATGGTGGTAGGCTGAATAATTGTCCCCCAAAGATGTCCATATCCTGAATCCTGGAACCTGTGAATATGTTACCTTCTATGGCAAAAGGGACTTTGCATGTGTGATGAAGTTAAGGCTCCTGAGATGGGGAGATTATCTTGGACTCTCTGGGTGGACCCAGTGCAATTGCAAAGATCTTTATAAGAGGGAGGCAGGAGAGTTAGAGTCAGAGAGAAAAAGGAGCTGTGACAATAGAACCAGCGTTGGAGTGCTGTCTTGAGCCAAGGAATGCAGGCATACTCTAGCAGCTGGAAAAGGTAAGTTACCAAATTCTTTTCTGAAGCCTCTGGAAGGAACTCATCCCAGCCAACACCTTAATTTTAGACTTCTGACCTCCGTGTTGTTTTATGCCATTAAATTTGTGGTGATTTGTTATCGTGGCAACAGGAAACTAATATGGTTACTGTCCTGGATTATCAAAGAATGAAAGTATGTTTGAATTTCAGAATAAGCACCCACAAGAGAAATAACCAGCTTCTGTTTCTCAAAAATAAAGCACATGTTTTTGTAAAATATAAATTTGCTTTGGATTATTTGTTGTTTTGTCTTTTCTTCCCCCTGTGGGGTTATTGTGGGTTCTTAGAAATTATACTGATTTTTGACTAGATTTCCCTTTGCTGCAACTGCTCTGTAGTTTGTTTTGATATTTGATTATTTTCTTCTTGCTTTCTATGAAATTTAAGGAACACTGTAGGGAAGTGGGGAGCTGGCCTATGTTAGCTAGTGCTTCCACAGTTCGGAGAAGGAGTAGGCATGTGGATTCACTGCCAATTAGGTACAGAAAATATCCCCATTTTTTCCCAGGGTCATTTTGCCTGCATGGCCTGAGGTGGAACCAGGGGCCAAAACACAATAAGGGAAACAAAAATCCCTGTTACAAATTAAATGGAAGAGAAGATAGAAAAAAGGAAACTTCTCCACCCTTTCCTTTACTCAAGTGGCTTATGAAGTCTAGTCATTAAATGGAGAATTAAGCTCCATTTTATAATCAAGCAGGTTTTGGATTTGGCCAGGGCCAAGAGGCAAAGGACTTTTAAAAATTCAATAGGACGAGAATTTCCTAGGAGTTTAATAATAAACCTGGAAAAATGTTCAGTCACTTGCCCGCAGGACCCCTGGAACCCACACACTGTGGCCATGTATAGTCAATGCTCTTTGAAGAATCAGACTGCAGTTCCTGTGGTTTTATTGTGCCCGTTACTTGTAGCTGGTCTCAGTTTTTATTAAGCCCAGAAGGAATATCTTTCCTAAAACACTGACAGTGGCAAAGTTTAAAATGTAGATTCCAATAAACCCTCTGTTTTTGTCTTCCTTCCTGCTGCCCATTGGGGTTTGATTTGCTTCCCTTTCCTACCTAATTTTAGAAAATATTTGCTTTGGAAAGTGGTTATATAACTTATTGCCCAAAGGATAAATGATTTTTCTTTACACTGGTACTGAATTTAAAACCTTTACAAGTGATTGTTTATGAATTGATGTATTCTCAAGAAAGACATTATGAAGTTGAGTGCTCATTACTTGCCAGGCTCTTGGTAGTACAGAAAATAAGATGGGATGTTAGGTATTTCCCTCAAGCAACTTCTAGCTTTACTGAGGGGACAAAATATAAATGTATAGAAAGAGCAGTTCATAAGGCACATATACATATGATCTCTTGCCACCAGGAATGACGGGAAGTCAAAAGAGCGAGAGAAGAGAGTGGGCTGGATGGAGAGATTGAAACAAATCTCCCAGATGAGATGGGGTTGAGCTGGAGCCTGAAGTATGGGGAGGTTTTAGGAACATGAAGAGGTGAGAGGGAGGGAGGCGAGAGTCCAAGATTCCAGGAGATGCTAACAGCAATAACGAGGACATCATTTTCCAAAGATTGAAAGGAGTCCTGATTTGTGCCACTGAAAATGTGTATTTATAATCTAATTTGAAGGCAGGGCACTGCAGTATTTTTCTTTTCTTTGGGATTCTAAAGAGAAACACACTCTTCATTCCCAGGTGGGGCACAGCTTTTCCTCTGTTTTGCCTCCTCAGCCGGTGAAGAGCTGTTTTAGCTGTAAGAGCAGGCTCTTCTCCAAAAAGCACAGAATTATCTTAGGAGGCATAGCATCCTGTCACTTTTCACTTAGCGTTTGCTTCAAATAGATGAAAAAAATACGTTCTAGCAATGGGAAGTTTTGCAGTATCAACAAAACCTGTGTGAGAGTTAGTCCTTAACCAGATCGTTTTCCTTGTTAAGGCCCAGTGGTATCTCAGCTTCCCCATCCCTTATCAAAAACCTTCAAAAAGGCATAATTTTGACATTATCAAAACATTGTCTTGTCTTTCTTTAATTTATTCATAGCTTTGACTGAGGTGCTGTAAGAAACAAAGCATTCTACCAGTCATGGTCCCTACCCTGAAATTTTGGAAATTATTTTTCATCTTTACAACTTGAAAGTATGAAAAACACCCTTTGAAAAGCAAAACCAAAGTGGGTTACATCATGTTCTTTGCTGAGGCAGGGCTTCCTAATTATCTCAAAGGAGTCAGAAACCTTTTGGAAGAAAAACCTAATTTTGGAAATAAACTTTCCAAGAATAAAAATGTGCTACACGGCCGTGTGCTGTTATAACCAAGAGGGAGTGTGCAGGCTGTGCATGCGGCCAGCTGCCGCGGCATCTCGGGCACTTGTTTTCAATGTGCATACTCACGAAATACTCCCAAACCTATCTTTTTCCAACTCTTATTGGCTTGGCCTCCAAACTGTAGGATCAAACAGTACATTGAATGGCTCCCTATAATAAAAATCCACGTCTTTTAAGCCAACACCGAAAACCCTTCACATTCATCAGTTTTTGAGATCTTCCAAACATCCTCTACTCACTTTGCATACCATTCTTAGAGCCAAACACATTCCTCCTTGTTGCTTAAACCCAACACCTATACAGCGAGACTCCAGAATTTATCTACTCTCACTGATCCAATGGGCTCCACTTCCACATTTCCAATATTCTATTGTGAAATCCAAAACCAAACTAAGTTTCTACCTTCATGGCTTAAATCTTGCACTTCAATAATAACATCACCATTCACCCTGATGCTCAAACTTGGGACTTTTAACTCATTCATGGTCCCTCTCCTTTACTCCTATCCTTCATCCTCACCAGCGTTTGCATTCATACAGGCACTGGTTCGTGTCAGACTCTTCTAATTTCTTGCCTGATCAACACCACAGGTACCTCATTTTTCTGCTGTCTCCAATATATCTTTCACACCACCTTAAGTAGCATCTTTCTAAAACACAAACCTCTAAGCTAAAACTAAGAGAAAATATATTATCCTTTCAAAATCCTTTACTCAAAAATATCCAAACTTCTTGGCATGTTTTATGGACTGCTTCATAATCTGGCCCCAACCTACCTTATTTTACTACTTTTCCACCCAACACCATCATATACGGCATGCTCTGGACATAAAGAACTTGTTATTACTTCCCAAAATACATTGTTCTCTGTTTTTCCTCATTTTTACTTGGAATTCGTTTCCACCTATAACAACATGTTAAAATCCTATCTATCCTTTCAGACAGTTCAAATAACATCACATCAATCACTCATTCTTGATTTTGTCCTTTCAACTCTCATTACCCTTTCTTTATCTCTTTCTTTCTTCTGGTATGTATTAAATTCTACTCTATAGCCTAATTCAATAGAAGAAAGTTTGGAATTGTCATCAAAAGTTTAGGCACAAGTCTGAGCTTTGCCTCACCTCTGATCTTGGGCAAGATATTTAATTCCTTTTTTAATTATTATTATACCATATACCATTTTATTTTATTTTATGTTATTTTATTTATTTTATTTTGAAAGAAGGTTTAGATTAAATAAATGTTACATTGAAAATATAGGGGGATTTCCATTTATCCCACCCCCCTTCTCACACTTTTCTCCATTAACAACATCTTTCATTAGTGTGATACATTTATTACAAATGATGAACACATATTGAAGTTTCTAACTAACCATGGTCTATCATTTACATTATAGTTTACACTCTGCACCACACAATTTTATGGTTTTTGACAGAATGTATAATAGCCTGTATCTGCCATTGCAATTTCATGCAGGAAAATTGCAACGTCCCCCAAATAACCCATGTTACACCTATTCTTCCCTCTCCCTCCCCTTATAAACTCTGGTGGCCACTGCTTCTATATCAATGCTACAAATTCTTCCATTGCCAGAATAATGTCTACTTTAGCCCATAGTTGCATTCTTCCCTTATGTTTGTTCATTCCTCAGTCTTGAGGATTTTGGGATGGTGATGCCCACTCTGTTTCTGATTGAAAGGGGGCTTAGATCCCATGGGACAGATGGCTGGAACTGTCTTACTTGCAGTTGTAGTTACTCTCTGTTTTTTGGGATGGGCATTGTTCATCATCATCCTTTTGTTAGTTGTCCTGGACGAGTCTAGTGAACTGGAGAGTAGGTGCTGCAACTCTGCTGAGATTCTTTGGAATAATTCCTTCTTAATCAGTGAGAAATTGATACTCTTTCTGACTTCTAGGGGATAAAGTATACCAATATCCTTGTTAAATTATGAAGTGCTACAAATGAGATTGTATTTGAGGAACCATAAGATGGTTATGATACTGAAGCTATGCTTGAGATTCAGTGGGGTGGAATTATTGAAATCAATCCTTTCTGTTTGAACTGGATAGGAGTGGGCTTATGCACAGTAAACACAGTTGGCAGAGAAGAGTCCAAATAATCTTGGAATTAACATGTCTATCTCTAAGTTCATAGAGGTCTAATTGTTAGCACTGAATAAGTAAAAATGCATGTTTTTTGAGTTGGGTGAGTCTGTGTTTAAATCCTGAGCTGACTCCCACTAACCATGTGACATAGAGTAAGTTATCTTATCTCTGGAGCCTGAGTTTCTCATCTGTAAAAATACTTTATGGTTAAAGAGTTGAAGGGGCTTGCTGTGCAGTGTATCAATGCTGTGAAGTCCCACTTCTTATAGTGACAAAATTATAGGGAAATTCAAAAGAAAGGGATGTCAATTACTATAAGAAATGGAGAAGAAACTCAGTCTCCTTGGTCTCCTGAAGAAGTATTTTCAGCTGTTGGTTTAGTCATAGAACTGGGGTTTCTCATATCTGAGCAATTTCAGGCATCACTCTATTCATCATTCAAAAGAACATGAAGCTGTGCTCAGGAGTCGCATGGTGCTGATGAAGAGTAGAATACTCTCAATAAAGTTTTCAGGAAATGCTGGAAATTTTCAGGAAATGCTGGTAGACACATGAGGCAGACACATTGGTTGGGTTATTTTCTTCCTATCTCCTCATCTTTAGCTCTACACCCTTGGCTCATAGACCTTCCAACACTTTGACTTTGGAATTCGAGCCTCCGGAACTATGCAACAATAAATACCATCCAATTTGTGGTACTTTGAAATAATGAAAGTCATAGGAAACTGATACACCACCCAAAATATGTTCCTCTGGAATTTACAGTATCTCTGACCAAATACTATATAGGATGTCAAATAAGTTTGACTCACCTCCCAAGACAATGACTGAAGTGGCTGAGTTAAGGATGGTGAAGCTCTTCTGAGCTCATGGGAAAGAGGGTCATGTGCAGGCCACTGGGGCAGTGGCAGCAAGCAGGCAATGTGCTTTCCATCCTTGATGACTGTAGAGAACAAATGTCCCTGGAATGGTTCAGGGGAGCACTATGTTAGACACATATTTAAAAGCTTAAGGTCTAATTTTAAGCCCAAGGATGCTCATCTAGTTTGGAAATCATAGGGTTTTGATTGTGAACATGAAGTCTTTTTTTATTGTTGTAATGATTCTAACTAATCTGTAATGATTCTAACTAATGATTCTGACAACTAAAATCCTTAGAGAATAAAGCAAACAAACAAAACCACCAAAATATTAAACACACATAACAGGATGAACCCTGTTTTTCAAACTATACATAGCCCCACTTTCTCCACTTCTTCAGTTCTCAACCTGAAGTAAGAATTGGCAATGCTTTTGAAATTTAATTGTTCCAACATAATACATAAAATGAACTATGTTTCAACACCACTGCAGGATTCATTTTTAGAACTATTAAATGCATTTTATAGCAATGGATTTTCATGATTTGGGGTCACTTCATTTTGACCTGTAGGAATATTTGCAATGAATCTCAATCTTTCCTCTATGTCTCGATAAAAGCTTCTAGCCCTCTTGCACGCTTTTGCCTTCTGATCCAAAGACTGAGGTTAATAAATAAATAGCAGCCTTTTTTGCCAATCCATTCTGCCCAAGTCCTGGAAGAATTTGTGCATTCTCTGTTGTCAAGAGCAGTTTTCTAGTATCTAAATAAATAACTCAGGTAAAAGTTCTCCTTTGGGGGGTGGGGGGAGGAGTATTTTCATTTCCAGAGCAGTTACCTTAATCCTTATCTACATTTGCCCTAAAAACTAAGCTGTGGTTGTTACTTGAGAGTGAGAGTGTGCAGATATTTTAGTTAGACTCAATCTCAGCTCATTTCTTCAAGACCTCAGGGGATCCTTTGCTCTATTGCTCAAATCCCCTCTCAGTTCTCCTTCATTTGTTAAACTGAGGTCCAGAGATTACAGTTAAGCCTAGCAATGCATGCTGCTATAATGCTGATCATTAAATGCCTTGTCCAGATGGTCCCTGCTCTCACTGACAGATATTAAGTCTAAATTGTTTAGCGCCAGTGTTTCTTGTAGACTGCCCAATATGTTTACTGTGGTCCATTTACAGGAGGGCAACATTAAGCAGATCGGATGCTAACATTCTGGCACTAGGCCTGATGAGAAAAGTGGCAGATCTGGGGAGGAATGTGAAGGACATAGCAAATGAGTTAAGTTACACCCTATAGCCCCAGCAATGTGAGGGCAGCCAAATATTTTAGTAATCTGCCAGAGACAGGTAGGAATTCAAGCTTAGTGCTCAGTTCATGCTGGCCTGGAGATTAGCAGTACAGCAACTTATACATCAAACTACTTTCCTTTGAGTCATGGAAACAGCAAGCAAGCCACAGGAAAAAAAAAACAAAAAAACATCAGCTTCACACCTACCTTAAGGTTATTCTCATAAATGTCAATCATGCTGAGATCAGTGGGTTTTCTGAAGATATGCATCACAAGAGATATACAGCTCACTTGCATGCTTAAAAGTTGCATTCTCCTTTTAAAATTTTGCACTAACATCCACTTTAGTGGGGAGTGAATTGCTATATGGTGCGGTGTGAGAACACAGGCTCAGGCTCAACAGAAACTTTCAGCAAATGACTGTTTTATTACCTATACAGCAAAAAGGGTCCAAAAGTGCAGGGGAAGAGATCTCAGTGTGGCTGGTCTCCTGGGGTGGCCAACTGCTCAGGTCAGGTTTGGTGGATGGCAGCTCCTCTTGCCTCACTTCACACTGGAGAGGAGAGATCCTGTGCTATTTGTGTGTTGAATGCAGGCATACTTTGTTTTGTTGTGCTTCACCTTACTGTGCTTTGTAGATATTGCACTTTTTACAAATTGAAGGTTTGAGGCAACCCTTCACCGAACAAGTCTATCGGCACCATTTTTCCAACAGCACGTGTCTCTATGTAGCATTTTGGTCATTCTCACAATACTTCAAATTTTTTTATTATTACATCTGTCAGGGTGATCTGTGATCAGTGATCTTTGATGTTATTATTGTACTTATTCTGTGGCATCAAGAACCATGCCCATGTAAGTGAACTTAATCAATAAATGTTGTGTGTGTTCTGACTGATCCACCATTGGGTCGTTTTACCATCTCTCTCCCTCTCCATGGACCTCCCTATTCCCTGAGACAAAATGGTATTGAAAGGAGGCCAACTAATAACCCTACAAAGTCCTCTAAGTGTTCAAGTGAAAGGAAGAGTTGCACATTCTCACTTTAAATCAAAAACCAGAAATGATTAAGCTTAGTGAAGAAGGCACGCTGAAAGCCAAGATAGTATGAAATCTAGGCCTTTTGCAACAGAAAGTTGGTCAAGTTGTGACTCCAAATGAAAAGTTCTTGAAGGAAATTGAAAGTGTTACTCCAGTGACTGCATGAATGATTAGAAAGCGCAACAGCCTTACTGCCGATATGGGGGAAGTTTTACTGGTCTGGATAGAAAATCAAACCAGGCACAGCATGCCCTTAAGCCACAGCCTAATTCAGAGCAAAACCCTAACTCTCTTCAGTTCTATGAAGGATGAGATTGGTGAGGAAGCTGCAGAAGAAAAGTGTGAAGCTGGCAGAGGTTGGTTCATGAGATTTAAGAAAAGAAGCCATCTCCACAACATAAAAGTGCAAGGTGAAGCAGCAAGTGTTGATGTAGAAGCTGCAGTACATTACCCAGAAGATCTAGCTAAGATAATAAAAATGGCCATACTAAACAAAAGATTTTCAATGTAGACAAAATAGTCCTAGAAAAGATGCCATCTAGGACTTTCATAGCTGGAGAGGAGAAGTCAATGCCTGGCTTCAAAGCTTCAAAGGACAGGCTGACTCTCTTGTTTAGTGGCTAATGCAGCTGCTGACTATAAGTTGAAGCCTATGCTCATTTGCCATTCTGAAAATCCAGGGCCCATAATGATGTTAAGTCAACTCTGCCCATGCTCCACAGATGGAAAAACAAATTCTGGGTGACAGGTCATCTGTTTACAATATGGTTTACTGGATATTTGAAGCCTGTGTTGAGACTTACTGCACACAAAAAAAGATACCTTTCAAAATATTACTGCTCATCGACAATCCACCTGGTCACCCAAGAGCTCTGATGGAGATGTACGATAACATTAATGTTGTGTTCATGCCTGATAATATACCTTCCATTCTGCAGCCCATGGATCAAGGCTCATTTCAATTTTCAAGTATTATATTTTAAGAAATACATTTCATAAGGCTATAGATGCCATAGATAGTGATTCCTCTGATGGATCTGAGTAAAGTAAATTGAAAATCTTCTGGAAAAGATTCTCCATTCTAGATGCCATTAAGAACATTTGTGATTCATAGGAGGAGGTCAAAATATCAACATTAACAGGAGCTTGGAAGAAGCTGATCCCAACCCTCTAGGATGACTTTGAGGGGTTCAAGCCTTCAGTGGAGGAAGTAACTGCAGATGTGGTAGAAATAGGAAGAGAAGTTGAAATATAAGTGGAGACTGAAGATGTGACTGAATTGCTGCAATCTCATGATAAAACTTGAATACATGAAAAGCTATTTCCTATGGATGAGCAAGGAAAGTGGTTTCTTGAGATGGAATCTAGTCCTGGTGAAGATGCTGTGAACATTGTTGACGTGACAACAAAGGATTTAGAATATTATATAAAGTTAGTTTATAAAGCAGCAGCAGGGTTTGTGAGGATTGACTCCAATTTGGAAAGAAGTTCTCCTGTGGGTGAACAATCAACATCCCCTCCCCCTAAACATAACTTTTCATATGGAGTAGGAAATAAAAAAAATTCGTGACTCACTGTATTGCAGTGATCTGGAACTGAACCTGCCATATCTCTGAGGCATGCCTGTATTTATATACCCTAGGGGAGGGGGCCTTGCCACTGAGTGTGCCTGTCCTGATAAGCAGCTGAGGATGCTTGCTCCCTCTTGTTGGGTTTAATATATGGTCAGGCCTTTCCATTAGCCCTAACTGCAGAATGGAAACATATGGAAAAACCTATACTTAATAGAAAAGTAGGCAGGGGTAAGTGAGGACTGTGAGGTGGCCGCTGCGCATGTCCCTACTTCCTCAGCGTTCACAGCCCTCTTCAGTACACTCTTCTCTTAGCTCAGTTATCAACTCAGTTAATGCCAGCAGGTATCACCTGGTTTTGGCACCGTAAAAGCAAAAGGCAGAAGTAATTTTCGTCATTTTCATTTGTTTTTATTTTTAAATAATGGGCAGAGACCCCTTGAAGGTGCAGAATGACTTACTTAAAATTCAAAGTTGTGTTTTGAGTGGTGAGATCAAATTCTTTAAAAAAGAAAGACCGGGAGTCAATTATTTGCAAGGCACTTCGCTTCAAAATATCATGGATACAAGAAACTACAATCAGATTGCTGTCATTAAACAATTTACATCAAACCCCCCGCCCCTGGACAATAAAATAAATTTTAGGTTTTCCTTTTAAACTCTTATCATGGATACAATTTCTAGAAAGCCAGCAATTGCTTGATAATTTATAACCATCGATGAAGCACAATTTAAATAATTCTGGCTGCCTTTTAAAAGATGGGCTGGAAAGTGCAGAGGAGAAACAGGATCTGTTGAAAATTTAGCACAATATTGTGGTTGAGAAGCCCATAACCGAACGCGCTGTACGCAGGGAGAAAGGTAACTAAGGGTGATGCCTTTATTGTGGTCTTTTGCAACATCACCCATAACTTGTAAGTTTCTAGATCTGTTGAGTTTAAAGCATACATATTTATTTTTCCTTTGGAAACAAAACAAAGCAAAATATTTCAGCCACCCCAGAATGATGTAATAATGTTTTGCAATTACTCATTTTTATGAGTTAAATTAAGTTTTAGGGCAATGAAAATGGGCGCTACGTGTTGGGAGGAAGCGAATCTAGATCTGAAAGCAACAAGATAATTTTTCTCTATGGATTTTTAAATTCCATTCAATCTCTCCCTTTGATAGCAGCGGCGATGGTTTGCTGTGTGTGCTTCAAGCCCCTGAAACGCTCCTCCTTTCTCTAGACTTCAAAGTATAGAAATTGTTCCATCCCACTTTTCTACTTCAAACCACACTGGCTGGTCGACAGACTTTGAACTCTGGATGAGAATAGAATTAGCCTTCAGGAACTTTGGGAGAGATTTATAAAATCAGCAATGAACGTTTCTCTGCTCTCAAAAGACTTTTTGCTCCATTCCAGATAACATCCCTGGTGGGCTATAATAAGCATACTTAAAAAAATTCCTCTTGGATCTCTACTGGCCCACTTTCTGGTTTTGAACAGCTACCCAGGAAACTATTACCTCTAAAACTGTTCTGGTCTTATGTGAAGAAGGCAAACATGGGAAGGTTTCCTTAGTCTTCGCTAAAGGTAGGATTAGAATTGACGAATACAGACATTTTAGGACTTTTCACCCAATTTCATCTTTGTTATTTGACTCTGAGTATTCAGATAACATTATTTTGTTTAATGGTAGGAAGTGTACAGTTGTTTCTGGTGTTTTTTCTCTATCAACTTGGAAATTTTGGGTGAATGAGGTGCATTTATGTTTCCTAGTAATCTTTGATAATCTATTTACAAATTTTAATAGAAGGGTTGTACAAAAGCGCCCTGAAATGGGAGTTTTTGTTATCGAAAGGAACTTCAATCTTAACCTCTTCTCAGAATTCTAGATGTCCAACAGTTGCCACCTGAGTGCCTATGAGAATATCAGGTTCAAGGAGTTCAAAGATAAATTTGGAGACATCCTTAACAAACCTCGTCTTTTTCCTTTAGCACCTTTCTTGCTGTGTGGTGCCTGCATCCTGCAACTGCTTAATCTCCAGACCAGAAACATGCAGTATGGCTCTCACTGCTTCCTCTTCTTATTCTCCATATCTAGCAGATCCCCAAATCCTATTGATTCTACTTTCTTGGTGTTTCTAATCTGACTCCTTTTCTCAAAACCCTCTATGAGTTCCTCAGGTTAAAGTTTTCTATCTTGACTGGGCTACTGCAATAGGTTACTGATTTGACCAGGTTTCCCTACTCCATCTCATCCTTTGCATGGTACCCAGAATGTTCCAAACATGCATATTTGATTGTATTACTCTGCACTCTGATATTTATTAAAGATTTATTAAGGATTATCTCTTACCTGTAGTTTGTAGTCTGTAAGTCCTAGGATGTAGAATAAACATTCCTCTAAGATCTGGACCCTGATTTTATTCAACCTTGTCTTTCTTTGAGCTTCCTTCATATTTGATACTCCAACTATAACAAACTATGCATAATTACCTTAAAAAGTTAAGCTACTTTATTTATCCTATTCTTTGCCAATGCTATTCTGTCTGTGTGGGAAAAATATTCTAGGCATTGTGCTAAAGAAAATATTGTTTTCTTTTATAGATAGGGAAACTATGGATTAGAGAGGTTACATATCTTTCCTATTATTATCCTAGTAATCAGTTTTGTATCTCTAGTCAACATATACTTCTGATTCTACTTGTAAATATTTCTGTAATCTGGATTTTCCATTTTCTTTCTGTTCCCACAGTCATTCATTTATTCATTCACTCAATAAATATTTTTTATGCATTGAAGTGTGCTGGACACATGTGAGTGATACAATCAATGGTGCCATCTTAATGTTAATTCTGTACTGCAGCCAGCTTGTGTTGGCTCTCTCTTCCTGACTTGGTATTCAGTGACATCATTTTGAAGCTTAAAATTGGCTGCAAGTCAGGATTTTCTTCCTCTGGAGAATCATTTGTTAAATCTTTACCAGCACACTACTGCATCTCATAACCCCTCACCTCTCTATTAGAATAGCCTCCTAACTGGGAGTTTATTGAAGTATATCACTCATAGATAAACATACACAAACAATAAGTGTATAGTAATAGTTGTGAACTTACAAAACAAACATACATAACATCATACAGGGCTCTCATACCACCCTACCACCAATATCTTGCATTGTTGTGAAACATTTTTAACTAATGATGAAAGAGCATCCTCAAAATATTACTACTAAGTGAAGTATCTTACGTTTGCTGTATTTTCCCCCCAACCCACCCTATTATTATTATATCAATCATACATGAACATACATAAACAATAAGTGTATAGTAAAAGTTGTGAACTTACAAAGCTAACACGCATAACATCATACAAGGGTTCCATACAGCACCCCACCACCACCACTTTGCTTGTTGTGAGACATTTGTTACAAATTATGAAAGAATATCATCAAAATCTTACTATTAACTATAGCCCATATCTTACATTTGGTGTATTTTCCCCCCAACCCACCATATTATTATTATTATTATTATTATTATTTTTAATTTAGAAATTTATTGTTTAATCCACAAGCTTTATACAGCTTTAGTTTAAAAAAACAAAAACAAAAACAAAAACAATGAAAACAAGACACTATTTCAAAGTCTGGGCCCTTGCAGCTTTTCAAATACAAGAGCTCTGAAAGTTGCGTAAATCAATTAGAAGAACAAGACAAAATCATGAATGGAGCCATGACATTTCATAAAACAAAATTTTATATAATTGAAGGATCCTTCCTGGGTCTAGATAATTGCCTTTACAAAAGAAGAGGAGGAAAAATACCCGAATAGAATGAAATTCCAGTGTTTCAAATTAACTTGTTACACACCAATTTAAACCCACAATGTCCTGGCAAACAACATGCTTTTGTTTTCTATTGCATCCTAGAGTTCGAATCTTGATTCATTTCAGCAGAAACTCCACAGGCAACAGGAAAGATTGTGGCATTAAAATATTCATTTATACTTTTGTGGTAACTCAACAGTGGTCTTATTTCTGGGCAAGCTTACAAACCACACTAGGTTGGAAGCATCATAACTTAAATGTGTGCTAAGAATCAAATGAGAGAAAGAAAAAAAGAAAGAAAGAAAAAAATAATAAGTAAAAAAGAAAACAAACAAACAAAAAACCTCTGGGAATAGCCAGAAGCATTAAAGGAACCATAAGAATGCCAACCATATTTAAACCCCTTTTTTAAAAAAGGAATTTTTTTTGGCTTAAAATATTTCACTCTAAATGAATTTATGTCAGCTGTCAATGAAAGAATGTCACTAATACACTGAGGTCACCTTTTGCAATGTAAATCTATGGCCCCCTTTTTTACATGGTGAACTTCAACCTAGCAATTATTACAACAAATGCTATAGTCTAAAGCTCAAACACATTTTAGCAATTTTGAAATTGAATTGCGTACAAACCCAAATAAAATTTACATCATAACAAACATTTCCATCTAAGACTGTGGGGACACTTGAGCCTTCCGCGTTGATCTCAGGGCCTTTCACGCAGGCGCATTTCTAAGTCATCAAGGTTATCTTCAGCTTCACTTTCGGTGAGGTAGGCAGGCGACGGAGACATTCCCCTTCCCGGAGTGTCTCTCCATCACCACGAAAGTGCCAAAAAGAGACTTCCCCCTCGGATGTAGATGGGAAAGCGATGGCAATCGCCAATGACTAAAAGTGGTAGACGGAGGAGAAGTCCCTCCCCACCACCCACCAGAAGGCGACGTTCTCCTTCTCCAGCTCCTCCTCAGCGGCGCAGATCTCCCACGCTGCCACCACGACGAAGGACTCCTTCTCCTCCCCCACCTCGGCGCTCACCTTCCCCAAGAAGATACTCTCCTCCAATACAGAGGAGATATTCTCCTTCTCCACCTCCAAAGAGAAGAACAGCTTCTTCCCCTCCTCCTCCTAAACGAAGGGCATCTCCACCGCCAAAGCGTAGGGTCTCCCATTCTCCACCTCCCAAACAAAGAAGCTCCCCAGTCACCAAAAGACTTTCACCTTCATTATCATCAAAGCATAGGAAAGGGTCTTCCCCGAGCCGATCTACCAGGGAGACCCGATCTCCACAACCAAACAAACGGCATTCGCCCTCACCACGGCCTCGAGCTCCTCAGACCACCTCAAGCCCTCCCCGTTTCGAAGAGGAGCATCATCATCACCCCAAAGAAGAAGGCAGCCCCCATCTCCAAGGACTAGGTCCATTAGGAGAGTCTCCAGGACTTCGGAACCCAAAAAGACAAAAAAGGCTGCCTCACCAAGCCCTCAATCTGTAAGGAGGGTCTCATCCTCTCTATCTGTCTCAGGATCTCCTGAGCCAGCACCTATTATTGTTTTTAAAAATATATTATAATTACAGAAGTTGTGACCTTACAAAACAATCATGCACATGTGCAGAATTCACATACAACAGCCCTCTATCAACACAACACACCGTGGTGGAACGTTTGTTACATATTATGAGATAATATCAGATTATTACCGCTATTCCTGGTCAACAGCACACATTTGACACGCTCTTTCCATACTCTCTCATTATCAACATGGTACATTTTTAGCACAGATGCATGAGTATTACAGTATTGCTGTTAACCACAGTCCATAGGTCACTCCAGTTTTCCCATGCTTCTCTACATTCCCACCACCCTGCAATAGTGATGTTCATCTGCTTTAGCTCACAAAGGACACTCTTGTATCTGTACTATCAACCACAATTCTCATCCACCTCTGGGTTTACTATATTATTCAGTCCCTAGATTATTCTCTGTTTTCTTTCAATTGAAATTTACATCCCTAGACTATCCTTTCCAGCCACAGTCCCATTTATAAACCAGTTGTTACTCACTATAATGTGCTATCCTCAACTCTATACATTTCCACACTTTTACAGTACAGTTAATTAGAACTTCTACATACATTAAGCATCAGCAGTCCATCTCAGTCCTCCTCTTATCTCCTTTAAGAATACATCACCTACTACCAGGTCTTGAAGATGTTTTCCTACATTTTCTTCTAGAAGCTTTTTGTATTTAAGTTTTTGATCCATTTTGAGTTAATTTTTGTATAAGGTGTGAGATAAGGGTCCTCTTTCTTTTGACTATGGATATCCAGTTCTCTTAGCACTATTTGTTGAGTGGACTGTACTGCCCATGCTGGATGGGTTTGACAGGCTTGTCAAAAATCAGGTTCAGGGTCTGTTTATGAACCATCAGTTCAGTTCCATTGGTCTATGTGTATGTCTTTATGCCAGTACCATGCTGTTTTTTATCACTGTAGCTAGGTACCATGATTTAAAGTCTGGAAGTAAGAATCCTCCAACTTTGCTTTTCCTTTTTAAGATGTTTCTGGCTATTTGGGACCCCTTACTCTTCCAAATAAATTTGATAATTGTGTTTTCCACTTATTTAAAAAATGTTGGTGGAATTTTTATCAGGATTGCATTGAATCTGTATATCAATTTAGGTAGAATTGACATCTTAATGATATTTAGTCTTCCAATCTGTGAGCATGGAATGTTCTTTCAATTATTTAGGTCTTTTTAAATTTCTTTTAACAGTGCATTGTAGTTTTCTGAATACAAGTGCTTTACATCATTGGTTAAGTTTATTCCTAAATATTTGATTCTTTTAGTTGCTACTGTAAATGGAACTTTTTTTTCTGACTTCCTCCTCAGATTGCACATTACTAGTGTCTTTTAAAATCTGTTTCACCAAAATAAGTATAACTACTCTGGCTTTTTTTTTGTTTTTGTTTTTGTTTTGTTACTGCATGCTTGGAATATCTTTTTTCAGCCTTTCAGTTTCAATCTATTGGTATATTGGGTCTGAGGTGCATCTCTTGCAGACAGCATATAGGTGGCTCATATTTTCCACCAGTCTGTGTCTTTTGATTGGGGAGTTTAATCCATGAACATTCAATGTTATTACTTTAAAGACAGTTCTTATTTCACCCATTTTGACCTTTGGGTTTTATCTATCATATTTTATTTTCACCACTCTTTGAGACTTTTAGTTACTTCTACTGATGTAATCTTTTTTTCCAGGCTCTCTTCTATGCCACTCTCTCCTGCCTTTTCTTTTCAGACTGTAGCACATTCTTTAGTTTTCCTGCAAAGCCAGTCTCTTGGTTACAAACTCTTTCAGTTTCTGTTTATATGTGAATATTCTAAATTTACCCACATTTTTGAAAGACAATCTTGCTGGATATAAGATTCTTGGCTGGAGGTTTTTCTCCTGCATTATCTTAAATCTATCATACCACTGCCTTTCCTCCATGGTTTCTGATGAGAATTTGGTACTTGATCTTATTGGGTATCTCTTGTATGTTATGCATTGCTTTTCTCTTGCTACTCTTAGAATTCTCTCTTTGTCTTTGGTATTTGAAATTCCAATTAGTATGTGTCACAGAGTTGGTCTATTTGGATTTATTTGGATGGAAATATATTGTGCTTCTTGGACACAGATATCTATGTCCTTTAATAGGGTTGGAAATTTTCTACCATTATTTCTTCAAATATTTTTCTGCCCCCTTTCCCTTCTCTTCTCCTTTTGGGACACCCATGACACAAATGTCTGCCCATCTCTTCCTGTCATTTTGTTCCCTGAGTCCGTATTCAACTTTTTCCATACTTTTCTTCATCTGTTCTTTTGTATGTTTGCTTTCAGAAGCCATGTCTTCAAGTTCACCAATCCTTTCTTCGGCCTCCTCCAATGTGCTGTTATATGATTCCATTGTATTTTTAATTTCACTTAGTGTGTCTTTCATTCCCGTAAGATCTACCATTTTTCTATGTATCCTTTCAAATTCTTCTTTGTGTTCATCCAATGTTTTCTTAGTATCCTTACTCTCTAGCCATATCAATGAATTCATTAAGGAGATTTGTTTGAACATCTATTATTACAATATCAACCCCTCTATGTCATCTGGAAGCTTATCTTGTTCCTTTAAGTGGACCATATCTTCCTGTTTCTTGGTATGGATTGTAATTTTTTGTTGGTGTCTTAGCATCTGGCTTACTAGATGTATTTATTGTGGGTGCAATTTTTCACTTTAGTTTAGGGCTTCCTGCCCTTTCTCCCTTGCTGGTTGTGTAGTAGGAGCCAAGGATGTAGTTGGTGCTATAAGCTGTGGAGGCTCAAGCTGCCCACATTGCCCCAGGGACTGATGAAGCATCTTCCACCTTTCTTTTTTGCCAGGGGTAGGAACAGAGCCACAGCTGTGTGTAATAATCCAAGTTATGCAGGCCTAGATTGTAGTTGCCCAGAGAGACTGATGAAGCTTCACTCCCCTTCCTTTCCTGCCAGTGACGGGGATGGAGCTGCAGGTGTGGGCAGCAATCTATGCTGTGCATGTCCAAAATGACCTCAGTTGCCCTGGTAGACTTCTGACTATTCAGATTATTTCTATTTCCTACATGCCTTTCATATTCATATTTCTATTTATGCTATTTGATTTTTTTAAAATTTCAGAATACAATGAAAGCTCATGTATACAGTTTGGTTTAGAAGCCTCATTAAAAACTTAGCAGGGGTTTAGGGTTACTAATCAAAAACTGTTGTTAGATCGGCTTAGGCAACAGTAATGCCTGGAAGTTTGGAAAAAATGCCATTTTGTGGCAGAGCAGTTAGATTAGTCAGGGAAAGTGCAGGATCTTCTACCAAGTATACCAAAGGTATGTTTTACTAGATGTGATCTGTCTCCTTGGGGAGTTTTGACTCTTTGGTGCTCCCGACAGTGTCGATTAAGTTTTGGTTGGCTCAATTAGACCATTCTCAAAATGGTAACAAATAATAATGCCTCATGCTTGTACTGTGCTTTCAAATTTTTGAAGCAATTGTATGTTCACCATTTACTTGGGATTCTTTCACTAACCTTTTGGTGTGTATTAGGCACATATTTTAAATCCCATCTTGTGGATGAAATAATTGAAGATAACTAATTTCCCAGAGTAAGACAGATCATTTGTATCTGATATAGGAGTGAAATCCATATTTTGGGATCTAAATCCCATGCTCTTTTTTTCTATATTATTCTTACCACTTTAATTGTCTTTTTAATGTTGATAAAATAAAAATCTTTTCCGACTCAAACTATTACTGAAGATCCATCCACAAGAAAAACTGACTTCCTTGGGCTCAAATATTGCACCTAAATAAGTATTTCTTTGAGTGTTGACCAACCATGTAAAAATATGCAAAGAGATAGCTAATAAAGGAAAAATAATAACAAACTAAAATTCTTACTCACATGAAGTGTTTATTTCCTCTTATCCTAGAGTTTCTGAAAAGAGTTTATATAATTTATAGTGTGGTTAAAGTGTAACTCTCATAACGAAATCTGCCTCCTTATATATTGCATCATTTATTCATTTATTCATTACATATATATTGATCACTTATAACATGCTAAGCACTAGGGTAGAATCTGAAGATCCAGTAGGGAACAATGTATGATTTTACCCACACAGAGATATCACTAGAAAGCATAGTGATAGCCAACATGGGGCAAATACAGGCGTGGTGAGAGAATGCTGTGAGGTTCCTGCAATATCAGCAAGGGTTAAGGAAGCCTCCCTGGCAGAGATACCCTGGAAGGCAGTTTTCTAATAAGCATTCACATCTAGATGTGAACTTATTTTAAAAAATGAGCAAAACCCTTTTAGTAAGTAAAAGAGTCTCAGAGCTGTGGTTCTTAAATTCTAGTGTGTCCCACCCCTGGAGTTTTTCCGATTCCTTAGGACTGGGCAGGGTCCTGAGAATTTGCATTTCTAACAAGTTCCCAGATGCTGCTGATGCTGTGGCCTGGGGGCCGCATTTTGAGAAACAGCATTTTAGAGCAAAGGGCCAGGTTTGAGGGTTACTGACTTTCACCTATACCTTTGCCATTTGCTCTAAACGTACATTCCAAAAGTAATTAGTGTTTATTACAGAGTTGCTTAATGCTCCTGAATGAATAAGTGAGTGGATATAATCAATTATTCCCCATTAGTTATAGCAATATTGTGGATTTACTTTTATTTCAGATTCACATACATAAGCTATAGAGAGAGGATTTATCTGGAAAGCTACAACTTGAAGAATTCACTAGGTTTGCTGGCTTTGTCTCCTGACTATGTTTTTAGGACAACTGATTGAAAAAAAAAATTCATTTAAAAATAGAGAAGAACTCACTTGGCTATTTATAACCTGACAGGTTAAAACATGTGAATAGGAAAATCGTGACTCTTAGAACCTACACAAGCTTTTTCTAAAAGCTCAATGAACTAATTCATAGGAAAGTCCATTAAGAAATCTGTAGCTCTGGACAAGAATTCTTAGAGCAGAGAGATTTAGCGAAAGGGTTAAAACGCTAAATTATCTACCCTGCTGGAAAAAAAAAATTCGATTCGAAGGAAGCTGCATTTTCGTGATTAAAACCGGCAGAAACTCTTTTCTCTTCAGTGTTTCCTGGCAACAGCTGGAAGCAGATGGAGGGAGGGAAAATAAAACATCTTGGCCTTTACCCAACTCTTCTGCCGTTAGTACCTTCTCCCCAGGTTCACTTGTTTTAAAGGCCTGATTGGGCTGGGAGAAGTCAGAGGAAAAGAGTGGCCATCCCACTTGATTCAAAGCTTGAGTTTTTGCTCTCAGAGGCTTGCTGATTGTACAGGGTAGAGAATGTTTAGGGTTTTGGGTTCTCATCTACTTAATTGAGTAAAGCCCTACAGATTGGAATGAGTACAATTTGCCGGGTATGGTTTTAAAGATGAGTGGGCAAGTCTTTGAAGGATGTTGAAGAGGCAGCGCCTTAGTTTCCCACGGCTGCCGTAACAAAGTACCACACACTGCATGGCTTAAAGCAGGGCTTCTTAGCCTTTTTTGTTCCATGGACCCCTTTGCCAGTCAGGTGAAAACCACAGACCCCTTACTAAGTCCACACTACACTGTGTATTATTTAATAAATACATCACACCCGCACCAACACGTCCCCACAAGAATGTCTTTTTTGAATTTCAATTCAAGCTCATGGACCCCTTGTTAAGAACTCCTGCCTTAAAGTAACAGGAATTTCTTGTCTCACAGATCTGGAGGTTACAAGGCCAAAATCAAGGTGTCAGCAGGGCATGCTCCATCTGAAACAGGTAGGAGAGAATCCTTCCTCGCCTCTTTCAGCTTCTGGTGTTTGCCATCAATCCTCAGTGTCTCCTGGCATTTAAATGCATCACTCCGAGCTCTGCCTCCTCCCTCTTCTCATGGCCTTCTCCCCTTATGAGGACTAGTCATGTGGATTAAGGGCCCACCCTGCTCCAGTATATCTTTTAAGCAAACTAATTCTATCAGCATTAACTCTATTTTTAAGTAAGGTCCTATTCACAGGTATTAAGGCTTAGAACCTCAACATATCTTTTTGGGGGACACCTATCTTTTGGGGGGGGCACAATTCAACCCATAATAGGTAGAAAATCCTGATTCAGAGCAAGGCTGTGGCCACGAGAGAGATGAGCCAGATAAGGGAAGAAAGAAAAAAGTTTCCTGGTCCCTTACTATGGGCCAGGTAATTTATAAGCTTTATCTCGTTTAGTTCCACCAGCAATCCTGCAAGATAAACACTAGTAAACAGTTTACACATGAGGATCATGTCTGGACAGAGCAGGTTAGTAGCAGAGCTGGCATGGGATTCCAGGTCTTTGGATCCCAAAGCCTAGTCCTATTTCAAACATACCAAACATATTCTCAGGAAAAGGCAGGAATGGCAATTTTAGGCTCAAAGTGGATGTTATGGGAGAGTGAATATGGATATATAAAGAAATCTGAGCAATTTTCATGATAGTCACACCCTGCATACTATTTAATCTAGGAAAAAAGAATTAAACGATTTCCACATGAGAAGTTGAGTTTGTGGGTCTCTTAGAAACTTTCCTACAGTTATTTCCTCTGCTTCAGCCCTGTGTTTTGTATTAGCACCCTGGGTCTATTAATTATTCCAAAGGTTCTAAGCTTAAGCAATCAATTCCCCATCTGTTACTGATTTTCTAACACACAATGATAACAGAACTTCATTGTCAGCTGCCAATGAGCTGTTGCACGCCGGCATGGCATCTCTCGCAGTCAAAGGTTGCCTTTTAGCATTGCTCTTTGGGGATGGCCTTTTGGGATTCTCCCTGACCTTCCAACAAAATCTCTCTCTTAGCTCATGTCTAGTGCAGAGTGACAAAGCCACTTAAGATGGCCAGTTTTTAGGGCTAAGTTATGAGCAACATAATAAAAACAGAGGGGCTGAGCGCTTCCTAATGAACTGCTCCTTCTCTTAACCCTTTCTGTCTTGGACCCTGTTTGAACACAGATGTTAAGTCTTATTACCTTGCATCCTCGATGCAATTATACCTTATGGGGAAAAAAATCTTTCAGCTGTTTCCAAGTGAGCATCTTCCTTAAATAATTAACCTCTCACTAAGGAGGACACTGGTTACTGAGACCAGTTTCCATGTCACAATTTCTAAAAATCATTTTTAAAAGACTGTCACTGTAAAATAGAGCATGAAGCTTTGTGTATAAGTATGTAAATCATTTTTGTAAATAGCTATTTACTAAGGATGAGTAGCAATTTGTGCTGGGTGGGAGGTAAAGAACGAGATTTCACCCTTTAGCAGTGAGGTGCACATACTTCTCAATTATCTGTGCTAATGCGGACAATGATGACAAGGATAATGGACTCCATAAGAAATCCATGGTGGAATTGAAATCAGTTCTTTTTTGCTCCTTGTTAGCGGCAATGGCAAACATTTTCCTAGAGTGATTTTTTAGATTGTTTGTAGATTTCAATTGCTATGCTTTTTAAGTTCCCATGTTTTTTTCTCAACAACTAATAGCTGGATATTTAAAATAAGCAGATATGGGCCTTGTTGCATTTTGAAAACAAAGGCACTCTAATCAAACTGTCTTTTACTATAAAATACTCAAACAATGGTCTGATTTTCCCTCTTCTGTTGAACTGAATAAATGTTGGAATTTTGAGAACACAGAAAAACAAGAACTTTTGCTAAAATTACTGAGGCATTTACTAGAGAAAATTATTTGATGTTATTTATCCACAATCAAAATGGGCTGGATTTGTTAAGACCGCCCTCAAAACTCATGCGAAGAACTAGAACCAACTGGTGGCTTCGGGAGGTAGGTATTCTCCTTTAGATAACACTTTTCTTATTCATGCCTAAAATTTCAAATAAAAGACTCAAAATCCTCCACAAAAACCACTGAAGCCTGCTAATTTTGCTCTTTACATACATAACTGTAACTCTACTGAAAAGCATTAGTATTTAAAAGTATTATCTAGGTAAGTATTGTAGAAAGTAATATAATTTAAGCTAAGAACAAGAAAATGGTGAAAACACCAAGACACAAATAAGCCAACTCCAATATCATCTCTACCTTCTGCTCCATTCATATTTAACTACATTTTAACTGAACTTGTCTATTTCAGAGTCAGAATTCCATTCACTCCTGAGTCCAGAGGTAAAAAGAATTTAACTGCAGTATCTTGGACAGAACGTAGCCTCAAACAACTTTAAATTTTAGAGGTCCTGATGCAACTCTTGACAATCTCATGTGTTCAAAGACGCCTGTGTTAGCTCAGTCTGTTCCCTCCGGCACCGTATGTGTAATTAGGAGCTTACCCCACGCCCCAGCGAACAACTTTTTTGGAGACCTTTCTTCTGCTAATTCCAGCAAGATTTTTACCTTACTGTATCTTTTTGCCAGCCTCATCACTAAATTTTCTCCCTTTTCCAAGTCAGAGGAGAAAGAGGAAGGAAAATAATATGGCCTCCTAACTCTTTCAGCAGACCAGTCCTCTCTGTGTTTCGAATGTTTTCAGCAAAATTTCTTGAGTGGCAAAGATACCATATTAGCCTCATTTTCTTCTTGGCTGTTTTTCTTTTGGGTTTCTCTTGCTCTTTATCCTGAGTGGCTTAATTAACACTAAACTGGGTTTCTTTGCTGAAACTAGAATTCTCAGAAGTGTTTAATATTCACCTGAAATCGTAACTCTTTGTTAAAAGCAGCTTTGCTTAACAATTCATTCTATAAACATTTCCTGAGTACCCATGAGTGCTAGGCAAGTTTATATAGTCTTTACCACATAGAGATGAGCTGTCCAATTTGGTAGCCACTAGCCACTTGAAACATGGCTAGTCCAAATTAAGATGTGCTGTAAGAGTAAATACACACTGGATTTCAAAGATTTAGAACAAAAAAAATCTCAGTCATTTTTATATTGATTACTTGTTGAAAAGAAAATATTTTTGGTCTATTGGGTTAAATAGAATATATTACTATAATTAATTTCATTTACTCTTTTTTACTTTTTGTGGATGTGGCTATTAGAAAATGAAAAATTACATATGTGCCTGAATTTGCGGCTTGTGTTACGTTTCTACTGCTCAGCATTGATAGAAAGAGCTGCCTAGCACTGTGAAAGCGGTGTGCAGCAGGCTTTGGAAGGAGCTGCTGAGTGATGTTTTCTGGCCCAGGTAAATCAGGTTATAGGGGGTGGGAAGTTTCTTTTGAAGGGTTTCTCAGAGGATGAGGAATCGTTAAGCATTCAGGCAGTGGACTGGAACAGTTATGTTCCAAGTGATGGATGCAATCGGCAGAAAGACAAGGACACTGGAAACTCTAAGTGGTTTAAGGATACTAGAGTTTAGAACATGCATTGGGGACCAGAAGGTAATGAACATAATGAGCATAATTTTAGAAGAATCTATTAATCCAAAATATGCTTCTGTTAAGTAATGTTTCAAATTATAGATTATTTATTATTTATTTTTTTATTTACTTATTTATTTTTAGGAGGTACTGGGGATTGAACCCAGGGCCTGGTACATGGGAAGCAGGTGCTCAGCCACTGAGCTACAACCACTCCCCAATGAGAGTTGGTTTTTTTGTTTGTTTGTTTTAGGCAGTACCAGGGATAGAACCCTGGACCTCATACATGGGCAGCAGGCGCTCAACCACTTGAGCAACATCCACTCCCGAGTTTTTTCTGTAATGTAGAAAAAACTAATGACACCAAAGAGGAAGCGGGAATTTGTCCCTCCCCAACCCTGCAAATTGTAGGAAGAAAAAAACCCAAAAATGTGGCGAGTCAGGCTTAAAAAACGCCATTTTCCTTTACTATTGGAGAGTGCTTGCATACTTCCAAAGAATGAGGGAAGCTGGGATTCTTGGGGGATTTGGAGAGGCCACATGGGGCAGCTGTAGGGCTCCAAGGGCAGCTACCACTGTCCAGCATTTCAGAAAGGCAGTAGGGTGGTGCTGTGGAGGGCCTTGAGACCATGACAGACCAGGGGCCTAACAAGACCTAGAACAGTGCTAAAAATTCCACAGAGTGTAGGCAGCTTGCACAGGGGCAAGCGGCCAGGACCATGGACTTTCACAATGGCTTTGGGTTTGCGTGCACAGCTCCATGTCTACGTGGGACCAGACAACTCACTGGTCACCAGTCCTGGGGTCAGTTCTTACTGGTCATTCTACAGAAGAGACCAATGAAGATCCAATTGTCACCTCTCCTTTGATGCCTTGATGCCTTCTTGAACAAGAACAAGGAAGGGGAGACAGGTGGGACAGAAACCTCAATCTAAGCCTTCATCCTGAAGCGATTGGTTTGTGATACCATAAGCTAGAAAGTTTAAAGATTGTCCTCAGCCCCCACTATCCAGCAGTTTGTGGAGATGATCAAATATAAAAAATAAAGAAGCTAGGTTTTCTTTGAACATCTGAGTAGAGTTCAAGGCTCCTACATGAAGTAGAAGTTAGCAAGAATAATGTCTCTGTCATTATTTTACCCTTTGTTAGAGAACAACAGAAAGATACTTCATGTAAATGTGTATAATATGCATATTATATTGATATAAACATATGAACCCTTAAAGAAAGAAGTTAACTAAAACACATTGAAGAGATAATGTTTAGTGGGGCTGACATTATGAAAGGGAGAGTAAATTTATGGGGCATAATGAACATATTCAATTGTCTTATTAAGTTGATTTTCATTTCCTCAGAATTTCCAATTCGGACAAAGCTTCTGCTGAAATTTACCTTTACACAATAATGGTAGGGTGAGAGGAGGGTGGAAAAGAGGATGGGTTATTTTTCTATCTATCCTATTTATGTGTGTTTTTAGTTTCTGCCTCTCTAAAATTTGAGGTAATAAAGGAAAACGCCATTAATAACGTAACAGGAAACGGTGTTACTAAGAAGTCAAGGGGAGTATAGTGGGCACAACCTGGGCATCTTCCTGGTCCACAATGGTTTTAACAGTCTTTCTCGGATCATGTGGGTGGTGGCTGTCCTTGGAACCTGCAGTTCTTCATTTGATTTGGAGAGCTGAGTATTGATGTTAGGGTCCTAGGCCTGCCATGACAAATTTTCACTAACAGTGTGGCTTAAAGCAGCAGAAATCTATTCTCGCACAGTTCTGGAGGCCAGAAGTCTGAAATCCAGGTGTCAGCCGGTTTGGTTTCTTCTGGAAGTTGGAAGGGAATCTGTTGCCTGCCTCTATCCCAGCATCTGATGGCAGCCAGCAATCCCTGGGTTCCTTGGCTTGTAGATGCAGCACTCAAATCTCGGTCTCCTTCTCATGTCTTTCCCCTTGCTGTGTCTGTGTCTCAAATCTCCTTCCCTTTTCTCTTGTAAGGACACCAGCTGTTCAGTTTAGGGCTTACCCTAAACCAGGATGATCTCATTTTGAGATCTTTACTTTATTTACATCTGCAAAGACCCTATTTCCAAATAAAGTCACATTCACAAGTACCAGGGGATAGGATTTGGACGTATCTTTTTGGGGATGCAATTTAACCCACTACGGTATCCTTCCAATACTTCCTTTTTTAAATTTCAGCTAATTCAAAATGGCTTTCTGTCACTTGCAACCCAAATGAACATATTATCAAGTATCTGGAAACATAGTATGCAAGTAATGTGATTGCCACTTATGTGGTAGTTAACAATATCTAGGATAGTGTGATTACAAAGAAATTGTTATTTGTGCATTATCCCCAAACTGCAACCAGGAAACATATCAGTAACCTAGGCTCAAGCTACTGAATGTAGTGGAACACAACAAAATATTTTGTTATTAAAAATTTCCCACCCAAGCTGCCAAAGCCCTCAGACGGTAAGAATTGTTGAGATTTTGTATAGCTCCATTCTCTTCTCAAATATCTTCATCCTACCTCACAACAACTCAATCTTAGTGGTTTCTGCTACTTCTTTCTTTTTTCTTTGTCCCTCTAGAGGCAGAAGACAAGGGTGGGAGTTGGGAGATAATATAGGATGTCTCTGATGAAGTTTTGAAGAGAAATCTAGATGTGGTCTGGTTTAGATAATCACACAGTGAATTCTCTCAGGAAACAAGTCACTAGATTCAGGTGTAAGGATTCAAAGCAAGGGCAGTACGAAGAACGTAAATGTCTTAAAGCAAGATTTTTTTTTCCATGCCAATATTCTGCTCAAGAGTCTACACTGGCTTCCTCTTCTGTTCTTTGTGCTGCCTTTTGATTAATCATTTAAAAAGTTATACAACAGATATTTGCATGCCTGCCAAGGGGCAGTTTGGAGTAGATGTTAGATGCATCTAAACAGGCTATTGTCGCTGATCCTGTCCACTGTCCCTCAATGTGCCCTCTGGAGAGAGCTTCAACTTTTACCTCCCTATCCCCATGTGGGAACCATGGTTCCCGTGCAACCTGTATGTTCTGCACAGACATTCTCAGCTTTTTCTTCATCTCATATAACAATCCTTTAAAAATACCTATTTTTCAACAATTACCTAGTGACTTCTCCCATTTGGCCCATTACTATTATCCTTTTCCTTCCTATTCTGCTACCATCATTAGGTAATATTATTACTTTCATCTTCTAGACTTGAGATTTTCCAGTGTGGAAAACATCAACTTCATTTCCTCTTTCCTTCATATGTGCAGTATCCTCTCTCTTACATATTCTACGGTCTGTGTGCTTTATCATATTGGGGCAATCAAAGGCTTTCTTCCCCACTAAGTCCTACCAATTAGCACCATCAACTCATTGGTTTTTAATTTTCAAATTTAATTTTATACATTTCAATTTCTATATAACTAGGCAATTCATATCAGCATAAAATTAGTGGTAGGTATTTGGGTATTTGTTCCTTTTAGAAAGATCATCCTATCCCTTATTGCCAAATACCTATTATGATCTACTGTTTGGGTTCCCAAATTACTTACATTGCCCCCAAGAAAATTCCAGATCTTATAATCCTGCTTTTTAAAATGTTCCTATGACACTGATTCAAGTGTTTGAAAATAGTACCTGAAAATTAGTTGCTATAGAAGGCTATTAGCATCAAAATGTCTCAACATATTCAAGGATCTTACTGAATAAACCAAACACATAGCAAATTGTTATTTATGCAATGCATTCTGAAAAATTGCACGGTTTTAGTAGGTCGGTCTTGGAAACTATGTGTTTCTAAGTCTATAAAACTTCTTAGTGTTCATAGCTAAATATTTCACTGTAGTTTTCTGCCAAAATATTCAGAAGTAACAGAATATTTGGCTTTTATAATGGTCTAATTTAGGGATATTGGCTTTTAACTTCCTTCTCATCGCTACATTTTTTTGAGAGATAAAGGGTTATCTTAAAACTTCTGACTACATTCATGGTAAGGTATTAAAAAAAAAAAATATATATATAGATATATATATATAGAGAGAGAGAGAGAGAGAGAGAGATAGTAGATATACACATATATATGAAACTAAATTAACACCTATCATTAAAGGTTTGTCAGTTTACAATGAAAGGTAGATGAGATTTTTAAAAAATTGAGTAAACAGAAAGCTATGATCCTCAATTATCTTTAAAAGCTTTGATGCTTACTTCAATTGACTAAAGGGAAAATGAACAGACATGTTCCATCCACATACCAATTATGTCATCAGTATAAAACATAGTGTAAAAGCAGTACATGGTGTGTAAGAAGTAGAGAAATTAGGCATGCTTCTATGTTGAAATCAATATGAAAAGTTCTACATTTGTATCAGGAAACGGAACTACTCTACCTTTTATCTTCACTAGGATAGAAGATTTAGGAATGGTAAATACAACTCCAAAACCACTGGCCAAAATCCATGACAGTCTGGTGATTTACTATATGTATATAAAGTCAAATGGTGGCCTGGTCACTACAATTTTTACTCTATATCCCATTGTGGAAAAAGCATTAAAACATATTTATCCATGTAGATTTTGAAACTAATGAAAGCATATTATCTTCAAGGGATGAGAATAGAAAAATTGTGTCACAATAGAAGTCCAAGGTGGTGAGAGAGCTATTAACTTAACTTAAAATTCAAAACCTACTTTATCGTAACATTTAATGGCATTGGTGTTTAGGCATTCATTCAACAAATACGAGTACAGTGCCTGGCACACAAACACGGCATTAGATAGTTGGTGGTAACGGAGCATCATAGTGGGCTTTAAGATGAGGAACATATAAGCAGATTTGTGAACTCTGGATGCACTGTGGATTTGGGTTGGAGGTAGACGACTGGAATCAGGAAGAAAGATAGAAAAATTTTCAAGAGATTATGAGGAATATATTAAAACAGTGACATGGTAAAATGTGTGTGTGTGGAGAAACGGACAGTTTTGCGTGACATGACTTGATGACTGAGTTATACATGGGGTGTAGGAGAGGAGAGTTGAAGATACCTCTGAGGTTTTTCTAGTGTAATTTTCCAACTCTCCTACTCTCTGGAAGAATTTCTCAGATAGCACAGGCCCCTTCATGCATCCTTGAACACAGCTACACAAAATAAATTGGATTAAATGGAACCTATTTTACAATTCAACCTCATATTTGTCGGTGTTAAAAAATGAATTTGACAGGGCACTTTCAACTGAGGGCTGATGAGTCATAAATCATCAAACAATAACCTTAGGACCTCAGTGAATTTCTCACCATTCTTCGGTGCTTGCCAAAATCCAGGCTAACATCAAAGGCTTTTTTCAGGGTTTAAGAAGGTAGCAACCCCTTATATACTATAAACACTAGATAGATGCAATTGAGCCTCAAAAGATAATTGCATTGGAATCTTCAAGGGCAGCAATCACATTTTTTTTTCTTTTCTGTGGGGTAGCCAGCATCTAATCCCATGATTTAGTACATGATAAGTGTTCAGCAAATCTTGGCTGAATGCGTGCACTTTTAAATGACCTTCCCTGAACCAAACTACCGGATTAATAACATTCTTCATCCCTTCTTAGAGCGTCTTGACTGTAGCCCCAAGCGCTCTGAGTACTGTGACTGGTAGGCTACTCTCTAGTCTCCTTGCTCATGTGTTGAATGGATCTTTACCAAAAGTTATCTGGGCTTGGCTCTAAACCTGTTAATGTCAGTTAAACTGGTTCTGGTGCACTGGCTAGGGTGGTTTTGTAAATTAATTACATTTCACCTAATAAAATGTGAGTACATAATGAGAGTTGATTTCTCTAAAACTACATCAAATGCTTTTGAAAGGCTCAATAAATGTGAGTTGCTAAAAATTGCTATCTAAATAGATGTGATTAAGGCATGTAAAATAAATTGTCAAATAAATAGTAAAATCGAAAAAGATCCTGTACTTTGCTGGTGTTTTTATATTTTTGCTCCACTTCAAAGAAAATTAAACTAGAAATCATAATGCTGTATTATGGATGAGTTTACTGATGAAAGACAACAGGGAAATCCAATCAGTAGTCTTATATGCGCTAAAATTTCTTTGGCCTTACATCAAAAGAAGAGCAGATAAATGTACATTTATTTGTTTTAATATTTACTTGTTTTTAGTATTAAATAAAATTTTTGTGGAAAGTATGCATCGCTAAAAAAATCCCTGCTTTAACCATTTTTTTTTTTTTTTTGTATAGTTGATCAACTACTAGTTTCAACTGAGGTGGATAAGCTGGTCATTGCTGTTTTTTTTTCTTGAACGCAACATCTAGCAAGGAAGTCTGTGCCAGTCCTTAAATGGAAGCATGACATTTGTGTCTCCTTAACAGCTTGGTCAAGCATACCACTGGGGTCCAGACTTTCCTGTCCTGCTCCTGGATAGGCACATTCACTTCCTCGGAAAGCCATTTCATTGCCTGCTCTCTTCACATAATGAACCATTCTTATCAGAGAAAGGAAGCCTTAGGGAGGCCTTTTGAGGCTATCTTAGAATAGCATCAAGCAGGCAGTGATTTGTTAACAGAGTCATCATCCAGTTTCACCCTATTGTTTGGTAATGTTATGTATGGATGAACAACTGCATTCCACTGAACATTTGAATATTTCTCAATTTTGTTTTCGAGTAGTGGTCAGAACCATAAATCAGTCTATTTTGTGTGACTGCTTAAGCCTGGATAGGAGCTTGCTTGCCAGGAAAAGGCTTCTTGGGCATCTAAGATTGTTTTCTGTAGCGTGAGCTTGTGGAGAATTCTTTTCAGAGGTGTGCTAGACCCTAGACTAGCTCCTTGCTCATGTCCTGTATAATCTGGCCTTGACTGTGGGTGGGATTTGTGACTTGCTTTTAATCAATTGATTTTGGCACAGGTGATGGGCTGTCACTCCCTAAATTAGGTTATCCCTCTCTATCTATCTATCTATCTATCTATCTATCTATCTATCTATCTATCTATCTATCTATCTATCATATAGCTATCCATCATCCATCTCTATCTCTCTATCAATCATCTGTCTAATTTATTTCTATTATCTATCTATACATCTATACATATGCTTATACTGTCTTGCTAGCTTCTTATGACCTTGAAGAAACTGATGACAGATATGAACTGCCATGGAGGGAGGGAGTCACAAGGTGGGAAAATACAGGTGGTCTTTAAGAGCTGAGGGTTTCAGTCCTATAGCTGCAAAGAACTGAATTCTCCCAGCAATCACACCAGCTTGGAATAGGACCCTGAGCTCTAGATGAAAACGCAGCCTGGAGAGCATCTTGTTTGCAGCCTTGTGCTTTCCTGAGCAGAGGCTCCAGTTGAGTCCTGACCAGACTCCTGACCCACAGAAACGATGAGATAATAAATGTGTGCTGTTTAAGCCCCCTGAATATTCAGTAATTTCTTACACAGCAATAGAAAACTAATACAAAAGGAGCAGTGGGCCTTCCCTTTTTGGTCTTATTTCTGCCTTTTCCTTTCTATAAAATAGTGATCCAGGAGAATGGATACAAATTATGTTAGTGCATTGAGTGAAAGAACTTTCCTAGGTTATATGCTTCCAAAATACCGGTAAATATATCGAACCAATCTCCTCTATATTTATCTGAAATTCCTCTGCTTCTTAGTTGTTTGATAGGTGTTTTTCTCCTCACTTATTATTGCTATTGATTTAAAATACATATTTTATTATTTATTTGAGGAACAAATAAAAGTAAATCAAATTTAGCTTTTAGGCAAATAAAAAGACGTTCTCACTGGCTTTATTAGACTCAGGGAGAAAGCTTTGTACGTTTTAGAGAAGTTATCACTATCACGAGGAGCTACATTGTGCACGTTCCTTTGGAAATGCACCACTACCTTCCCTCTCACTTTACTTTCCTCCCCCCCCCCACACACACTTTTTCCTCCTTCTGCCTTTTTCCCCTCTTCCCAGTCTACCATATTGCATTCCATTACTGGGAGTTATTTGGCAGATCCATCCCACACATATTTATAGAGAGGGTATTTTCTCATGGAAACCCAGGCAGTCTACAAAGTGAGAGTTCTCCTTGACGGCACACACCAGCATTATGTGCTATCCATCTCTTCAGGAAGTTTCAGAACCCTTGGAGATTGAGGAAGACGAAGGAAGACCATTTTTACTTCAGAATTCTGTTGGCTACAGTACAAGGGTCAACCTTGAATCTTTCTACAGAGTTACAATTGATCTTGCAGAAGGTCTTCAGGTGGAAAAAATAGATTATGTCCTAGACCTTAATGTCTACGGTGCTTTTCAAACATTTTTTTTTTGTGCTTAGGGTTTGTGGCATTATTTTATGCCTTCCTATTTGCTCTGGAAAAGCAACACAACACAGCTTATTCATTTGACTCTGAGTGAAACGTGTGTATGGATTTGCACACATGATCACCTTTAAATGTTAATGGGAGTGTGAAAGATTGACTCTTGTGTCTTGTGCTGAAAGGTTTTCACTTTCCAGCTGCCTTAGAAAGAGCCAAGGAGAGCTCTTACGTCATTGTTATGCCAGCCGAAAGTAAAATGCTTTTTTTTTTTTTTCTTAATGATGAGAAATAATTCCCAGCTCTCCCCACCTGGAGGGGAATGAAAACTGGCTCACCTATTTTCAATCATCAAGTTCTCTGCATGTCAAAAAAAA
>JAQZBX010010052.1:0-44982 GCA_029593785.1 Cabassous unicinctus
TAAATTCAATAAATGGCCATTGCTTTATTAACCATAGAAATAATAATGCTGATATTAGCATCAAAATATTAGTTCTACCAAATTATTTTTCTAACAGTTGTTAAGAACATTGTCCCATAATTCATTTCTCTCATATAGAAAATGAAATTGTAGCAGCTTGTAATCATTTTCAGCAGGAAAAAACTTTAAGATCTACTAGCCAAACACCCTTCTATTAAAGAGATTTTAATATTAAGTAAAATATTGAATGAATAAATGTATTTTAAATCTTGTTTTTTTTTATATTATTATTGCAATAATGAAAATGCTTTAAAGTGATTGAAGTGATGAATGCACAACTATGCAATTACACTGAATACCATTGATTATACACTTTGGATGGATTTATGCTTTATTAATATGTACCAATAAAATTGATTTTTTAAAAATGTACTTTGAATCTCTTCATCATTCAGCAAATATCATAGTAAACCCAAATGATTTATTTTATGAAAATATAACCAGTAAATTTGAGGCTTACCAGTGTTTCAGTTAACTTAGTTTGATTCTCAGTACTGACAGAAAAATAACAAAGAACTGGTAAAAAAACATTGTGTAAATGTTTTTAGCGTAAATTTTTACCACAATCTTCATCTTTAATACTTACCTTTCATAATAATTTGTGATACATATTCTGCCCTAATTGTGTATCTATCTTTTCTCATCAACTCATTTGTAAATTAGCTCCTCATCTCTTTAACATATTAAGTTGACCATGTCACCCTCAAAATAAAAAATTCCATTGCAATGAACATGGGGCCTTAAAAGCAATTAATTTCTATGGTGTGGTTTTAAGACTTACAATTAGCTTATCAACAAGCCAGTGATAAGGAGTAAGGCTTCTCAATATACCTCCAGCTATACTATGTAAATATTTCTTCACCTGTAAGTGAAAACAATACTTTTATTTTAAAATAATATTTAAAATATTATCTTGGACATCTCTTAGACTAATTGCCTGTTCATTTAAAGGGACATAAAAGGAAAACATTATTTCAATCATGTGCCAAGAAATAAAATGTACCTCAATTATTCTCCCCCTAATCCCTTCCCTGAAAATAAAATGAGCAAATTACGGTTCACACATAAAATTAAGCTTCTGAAGAAACTAAGGTGGTGAAAGAACTCAAAGCCAAAGAAACATTTTATTTGCATTTATTATTATAAAGTGAATATTCATCTAGCTAAATATGTTCTCACAATCTAAGTAACATTGATAAATAATATTGGGAGACTACAGTTTTCCATATTCCTAAGGCCTCGGATAATGATTTATTTCTCTACTTGGAAATCCTCCCTTTTGATTTCATATTATCTATAAATTAGTGATTCATTATGCATAAATTGCCATCAATTTTCTAGCTTCTTTATTTTAGACTGGACAGGATCCTTAGTTTCTATTTATGAGTCAGCCATCAATTTTAGATGTGAGCTCCACAAGTGTCTTCATTTCATTAAACACATTGTTTTCTTCATCTAAACAGTGGAGAAATATATATCTCTAAACTAAATCAGTGAGTCAGTTCTGAGTTCCAAATCGTAAAAAAAGTTCAAGGTGAACTATGAAAATAATAAAACACTATGTAAATGAATGTGGTACTATGTTTGGTTTGTGTTCATATAAGAGTCTTAATACATTAGAAAGAGAAAAATTACATGATGTTTTCCTGGGTTAAGTAGATACAGAATACTATGCTATACTAGCATATAGCATATTAGATCTGGAATCCAGAGCCCAAAGCTGAAACTTAGAAAAGATGTAGAACTAAATTAACAACAAATTCAATGTTAAAACCCCCATTTTTTCAAAATAGCCTAATTGTTTCATTCAAATCCATGAAACCACCACACATACTGCCTTGATCCATTTCAGACATTGTAATTTTGATATGCAGATGAAAATGGATAAAACTAAGCCAAATTCTTTATTTCTATAACAAAACTATAAACTCTTATCTCTCTCCTACATATGTAACCAACCTATAAAAAGGAAGACCATCAAGGCTAACATAACTGAATAAAAAGCACTGAATCTTCTCAGACTCTCAAAAATGAGTACTGGTATTACAGCCACAAATAATCCTTCTGTATAAATAATGGACTAGGAGAAATGAGATCTTGAATCTTTCTCTTGTGTAGCTTTTCTTCAATTTAGGAACTTATAACTACTTGCCCTTAGATTCACCATCACAAAAATGATGGATCTAGTCTCCACGTTTTATAAGATACTTTCCAAATAGGATATTGCATAACCCTTAAGCTATCTACCATTGCTAAAGTTAAAGCATCAAAAACTTAGGAGTATAATGAAGTGAAACTGCCTTGGTCAATATTCTGGCTTTGCTTGGAATAAGCATATGACTTCTATAAATTATTTAATCCCACTAAACATTAATATTTCTAATAACTCTTATACTAGTTACAATTTTAAGCAATTCTGCCTACCTAATACTCTTCTAAATATCTTACAGGTATTAACTTTTTTTCCTCCTAATACCTCCATGAAGTAAATATTAGTTTGCACATTAATGAGGCATAGAGAAATTACATAATTAGCCCAAGACTAAAGAGCTAATTAACGATAGAGTCAAGGTTAAACCAACCTATACTTGACATGGCAATACACTTAGGAAATTTTACTCCCTTAGCATAGTGCCTGATTCATAAACTCTTTCAATCACTAATCTATGACATAGCAAATTCCATCAATGCTTAATTTGAATAACCTCAAACTTTCCAAGTGTAGAGTGAATGTCTTATACTGTTCCATGAAATTTTAGAATGTGCTTACATAAAATTAATTTTGAATTCTAGCTACCACCTCCTCATCTGTTTTTGGCATATATTATATTTTCTCAGATGATCAAATTGTTCATGAATATTTTGGGGGCAATATTTAGCTCCTAGGGCAGTTGTTAAAATACAAGTTTATAAAGTGTATGAAACTGAACCCCCGTACGTGGAGGGCCACAATAAAAGGTTATTCCTGTTTATTTTTTCTGTCTAATACTTGCTAACATTAATTACCTAGCACTCATTTAAAAATCATAGAATGGGGTTGCTGCAGACAGCGTGGTGAAAAAGGGGCCCGGCTGCCTTTCCCGGCCCTCTGGGCCCTCGGGCCTGGGGCCGAATGAGCTGGGGGACCGCGGGTGGTCTGTGGTCCCTGCAGAGACCCAGAACCCTCGCTGCGACTGCTCACAGGCCCGGACCAGGCTCTGAGGCAGCGGCGGAACCCTGCCCTCCCCTACCACCATGATGTCCTGAAGGCGGCGGCGGCCTCTCCCAGCCTGGACCCTGCCTGCCGCTCGGTTTCCTAGACAGAACCTGTCCGGCGGTGGCTAAGCCTCAGCCAGGCCACCGAGGACGTGCCCCCTTTGAGCGGCAGGCGGCGCGGCGAGAAGATGGCGGCTAGGAATGCGTTGGAGGGCTGTTAGGAGCCTGAGGGCACAGAAGGCGGGTCTGCATGGACTCAAGTTCTGCCACCTCTGCAGGCCGTGGAGCCATGCAGATCCGGGACCTGGGGTGATAGCTCCATATCCATTGGACCAGATGTTGTCGACCTGACAACGAAGGACAAAGGCCTTAATGGGCCTGGAAGGTGAGTGGAGCCCTGGACAAGGATGGGTGGAAGGGTTAGCGGGCCATGGGCGGCTAGTAATCCTTCTACCCGACCGTGCTTGATGTTGGAAGAGAGAAATAGTGAATAACTGCAACATTTGGCCAATAAGAAGTGCCCACCACCCTTTGGGAAGATTACTGACCATTTATAGAAGGCCTGTGTATATAATATGAAAAAGCTGCTTTCAACTTTCCCTCTAACCTTTTAAAAGAAAACTTTTGCTACTTCTAGGCTTTCTAGAGGTAAAGAGGTTGCCCACGTTATAGAGTGAGAAAATCACACGTCTTGTAATG
This sequence comes from Cabassous unicinctus, assembly GCA_029593785.1. NCBI lineage: Eukaryota > Metazoa > Chordata > Mammalia > Cingulata > Chlamyphoridae > Cabassous > Cabassous unicinctus. The sequence goes on from JAQZBX010010052.1 coordinate 3,955, forward strand.
ACCATCTGTTAAAAAAAAAAAAGAAAAATGTCTTCTGGAAATGGCTTTGAGAAGGAATTTAGGCTGCCTCTGGAAGAGACACTGGCAGTGATACACATCCACTCTTGTTCTGTGGGTTAGAGACGTGAAACAGAGAAGGCTGGGAAGAGGAAGAGAAGCGAAGGTTCTATACCAGACTGGTCATATTTAGAAGATATTTCATAGTGTAACCATTGTTTTGAATGTCATTTTATTCCTCATTACTCTATGTTTAGTTGGCAATACTAATGAGATTGTTAAACCATCTCTGAACAGCATACTACCATCTATATACTCGTTTATTGGTTTGGAGGAGGTGGGAAGGAAGCAATTGCAAAGGTTAATATGCTAGTATGTCCATACTTGGACAATTTCAGAAAAAACTTTTTCTTATGTCCTGTGCATTTTGGTTGGTTTATATATAGTGTATATAGTGGACAAATGAGTCCTAATTTTGCAACATCTAGATGTTAAAGAGGTTGACAGTATATGACAAAGTAGAGTTAGTAAAATTAGCATGTTTTGTATACTTTGTGTTGAAATTCATTGGAAAGCTTGTCTTTTGTAAATGACTTTTTGTATGAATTTGTTTATAAGCATACACTCACCTGTACTTGTCCACTGAACTTGTGGTAGAGAAAAGGGAGTGAGGAGGGAATGGTTCCAGGTGATATGTTTAGGTGATACCTCAGATTATAACCTTGTTATGTGTGTGCAATTTTATTTAATACTAAGTATATAGTGGACAAATAAGTTCTTATTTGAAATATCTAGTCTTTCTAAATATTTTAGAAGTGCTTGATGTACTTAAAAATAGAGGTAGTAGAAGAACACTGTAAATAGCTTTTAAAAATTGGTGGGAAATATTGTTTTTTGAAATGGAACTGTACTCTTGTTCATTGGTTTGAGGGAGGTGGGGGAGAAGAAGGTGCAAAAGGTGTTTGCTAGTGTGTACCTGACAATTTCTGATCATCCATTGCCATGTATATTATGTGCATTCATCTGACTTTGCAGTACTGTATATATTGTGTATATACTGGATATATGAGTCCTAATTTAATAATATCTAGTCTCTAGATATTAAAGAGGTTGCCAAAGTATGACAAAAGTAGAGTTAGTAAACTAACACATTTTGTACACTTTGTTTTAAAATTCATAGAAAGGCTGTCTTCTGAAAATGGCTTTTGGAAATGAAGTTGTAAAACCACATCTAAGTGACACTTGTACCTGTAACTCATTCACTGGTTTTGTAGTGGAGAGAAGGAATTGGGAGAAATGAAGGGCCCTAGACCAGAATGTTTCTATTTAGAAGGCACTTTCAAATATAACCATTGTTACATGTGTATAGTTTTTTCAACACTACTGTGTATATAGTGGACAAATTTAAGTCCTTATTTGAAACATCTAGTCTTTCTAGATGTTTAGAAATGCACAAAGTATGTTAAAAGTAGAGGTAGTGAAGTAACACATATTGTAGACATCATTTTGTTAAAATTCATATGAAAGATCTTTTGGAAATGAAATGGTCAAACCACATCCAAAGCAGTACATATTATGTTTGTGCTGTTTCAGGGAGGAGGGAGAAGTGCCAAGGGCTCTAAGCCAGTAAGTCTGTAGTTAGACAAGATAAATCATCATCCTATGTTGCTGTGCATTTTGTTTTACTTTGCTGTGTATATAGTATATATAATGGACAATCGAGTCCTAATTTTATATCATCTGGACTTTCTAGATGTTAAAGACGTCGCCAGTGTATGACAAGTGGAGTTAATAAGCTAATACATTTTGTACATTTTGTGTTAAAATTCATAGGGAAGACTTTGTTGACAATGACAGACTTTTGTTTGTGGAAGCAAAATTGTTTAAAAAAAAATTCCCTCTAAGCATTGCAGATGCAACCTCTCAGGTGATAGAGGTCAGAAGGGGAAGGATTCTAGGCCAGAACATTCCTATTTAGAAGACAATTTCAGCTTATATCCTTTGTTAGCATGTGTGGTTTATTCAGTGCTACTGTGTGTATTGTGGACAAACTTAAGTCCTTATTTGAAACGTCTAGTCTTTCTAGATGTTTAGAAGTATATAACATATGTTAAAGTAGAGAGTGTAAAATAATACTTTAAATATGTTTTAGGTTAACACATAGGAATGGCTGTATTGAGAGAAAGGGGTTGTTAAAATAGATGTCTTGGAGCAGTATGCTGATGGGGTAATGGGGGCAAGGAAGGAAGTGCACAGGGAAGGGCTCTTTGCCTGTGAGCTGTGAGACAAGATCAGATCATCTGACCATTGTTCTCTACAGGCATTTTACTTATTGCTGTGTATTAAAGGACAGGTCCTGATGTCCAAAGTATGTTAAAAACAGAGGTAGTAAAATACTCCCTATATAAAGGTTCTTGTGTTGGTTTTAGGATGGACTGTCTCCTGGGAGTGACCTCTGTCCATCCGCCTCTTGGATCTGGATGGATTCCTGTATTTAGTCATTGCAATGGTGGATGAGGAAGAGGAAGGGGAAAGGGAAGGGCTCCTTGGTAATATCTCTATATCTAGAAGACAGTTGTAGGTTATAACCATATTTCTATATGTGCATTTTTTGTTAAAATAACTGTGTTGATTGTGGATATGACTTATTCTCTACTTCACATCTAAGCTTTTTAGATATCTTAAGGTGACAATGTATGCTAAAAAGTAGAGCTAGTGAATTAATGAATTTATAAATATCTTTTTGTTAAATTAATAGAAATGAAGCATTTCTGATGCAGAACTGTTAAACCACCCTTGAGCAATATGTACCAGGACTTGTTCATTAAATTGGCTGCAGAGGGGCAGGAGGAGGTGCAGGGGGAGGGGTGTATGCAGATGTGTTCATATTTCCATTTTGATGCTAACTTGATGTGTGTGCACATCTCTTGGCTATACCATAGGAAAACTGTTAAATAATTCAATAGAAACATACGTTCTTCCTAATAATTCAATATAGATCTGATAATGAATTCTTTTAGAAGCATTATACTTATTACACTCTATTGCTTTATGTCCCATTTTAAATTGATCATTATTAAGGGAGTGCAGTATTTGTAACTCTGCCGATATTTATAGGCCTGTTGCCATTTTTGTCTTAGGAAATTTTTTCCTCAAGAAAGGCAGAAATACATTTTTTTCCCCTGCCTGAGATGGTGTCATGTATTCTTGGTTATGACAATAGCTCATGGCTTTGTGGCTTTGAAGTGGTAAATATTCATGATGTGTGAAAAAGCATGATACATTCTGTGTGATCTCAACTAGATGAAATTGTATGTTCAGTTGTGTGTATATACACACAGGGCCTAGAAGGTTATGTCAAACCAAACTGCTTATGATGCTAGATGACTTTTGTGTTCTTTGATCCTTGTGTTTTTCAGTTTTCTATACTGCACAATTAAAAGTTTGAAAAAAAGTAAATATTATTTTAAAAACCTTAAAAAAATCATAGACTGGCCCTCTCTTGCCTTTTGACCCCTGCTCTTGCCCTTTTCCCCCTATTCTTGCCTTCTGCCCCCTATTCTGGCCTTCTTAATCCCCCCTACCTGGAACAACATGCAAGTAAAACCTGGGCATTTATCATTTATAATGGGGAATTGTAATCTGTAAATCGGTCCTCTTTATCAATTTTCAGCCCTTTCCTCTCTACCTGGGGTCCATGATCTGTTATTTTCTCCCATTTCACTTCTCACCATTCCTTAATAAATTACTGGCCTAAATTTAAAACATAGAGTGAATAAGAGAAATGTATTTAATGGTTTAAAGCAGTATATAAATAAAATATTGGGTAACTGAAATCATTACAATTATAAGCATTATAGGAAAGAAAAGCAGTTTAAAAAGGATAAGAGCAAAACAGTTTCCAATTTTGAGATATTTCCATGCAATTTTAGAGACTTGTTTGGAGACTTTGTTGAAGTTTGTTTGGCTAAGGTAGGGGTGGGGTGAGGGTTTGGGGCTAGGAGTGTAGTCATGCTGGTCTGTCAATGGGACAGCAAACATAATTGTTCTTTTGATTAGGGTCTTCACACTACTTTGGTAGCAGGTGAAGCACTTTTTCTTATTCAATACTTTGTTTACTTTCTAACAAATGTCCTAATAGGCTTTTGTATTATTTGAAATTCCAAACCCAGTTAAGCATAATTTCCGTCATTGACTATCTGGCTTGTCTTTTATGCACAAAAATGTCTAAAAAATCCAAAGACTAGGACTGTGTTTAACTTTATCTGTTTGACAATTAGTTATCTTTACAAAGGAGTGAAAAGTAAAATTTCATCTATCACTAGTCAGGAAGAGAGGAAACGTTATTCACCATATAGATTCTTCTGCTTCAGTTGCTTTTCTTCTCAGTATTTTCACTCTTTCCTCATTGGAAAGCTGGACATTTTCCTAATGTTCAGACAATATCTTTCATCTTCTTAAATTTATGTGTCTCTCACTACTAGTACTATTAATAATATGTACTTTGTAATTCCTCCTACCATCTTTAGAAGGAAACCCTCTAAAATATAAAGAAAAATGGCTCCTGTCATTCAACTACTGTTTCCACAAATAATGGGAAGTTAACTACTCAGAGAAAAAGCTTAAAGGGAGGTACAATAATTTCCATATCCAAACAAGTTAAATCATGATCTGTATTTTCATCACTAAAAATGTTCCTGAAGTTGTCTAGGGTCACATAATTAACTATAAAACAAATAGTAAAAATTATAAATTATAAAACTACATTAATCTTATACTGGGACATTGACTATTCCTTGCATGTTGTTTGAACTACCAAATGAAATAATCATCTTCCCAAGTGGATTTCCTGTAGTTCCACTGTACAGCTTCAAGTAGAATCTGGATTATAAAGAAAATGCAGGACATGCTTAGTCTAGGTCCTGTGATTTAGAAATCTTAGTCATTAGATATTCCTCCTGGGTCCCAATGATTGAATGCTCCTACTCTTTATGCAAAGGTTATCGTTATGAAAACAAATTTGGGGTCTTTTGCATTGAATGCCATTTTCTTTCCCTAAACTCTTTAAACTTTTGTGGAGAAAAGAATTGCCAGTGCCTTAATGTTGGGTAATGTCTTGATTTCTCCTCAAAAAGTGACTTTGTTGTGTTCTCTGAACACATTAGAAAGGATTGGTCTTATTTCCAAGTATCATTTTAGTTGATTACTGAAAATTTTTAAGCCTAGAAATAGTGTTTTTTTAATTGATTTAAAAAAGTCCCACAGGAAGAAATTGAAAAAAAAAAAAAAAAAGACATAGAGCTGAAAGTATTTAAAATTTTCCTCAACTCCTTATCATTACCATACATGCTTTTGTCTTTCTTTTTGTCATTACATAGACATGCAAAGTTGAACTGGACTTCCAGTGTGATGTGTTGGCAGAATAAGTAATAGCAAATGCATATTGATGAAAGCAACCCAATAAATTCCATACGCCAAGTATTCCCATTCATTCTTTCAAAGCAACCCAATGAGATGGGCATGAAGAATGTCCATAAAGAAATCCTGTCTATCGTCAATAGATAAGGTAAATGCCATGAATAAAAGTTATACAGTATCTAATTCTGGAGGTAAGGAAGGCGTTCGGTCAGTAAAGATTATTATGTGGCCTTTAGGAGATGATGGCAGTATTCTGCTTTTAGATTCATGTGGAGTTAATTTGGATATTTCAATTATAACTATCTCTTTTCAATTTTCTTTATATATTTCATAATTTAAAAAGTCACTGCCACAACGTAGCATAGAGGTTTGATTTGCCTCCAAAGAAATCACTTGAAATCAATTCTAGGTATTTATTTTCATCCAGACAGTTTCCTACAATCCTAAGGGAACCATCCTGGAAATTATACTTTTCTACTAGATACTTCCATCAGTCTAGGTCATGTTTTAATAGTTATTCCTTTTTATAGAGAAGAATTTCTTAATTCTTTTCTAGATGAAACTGTATGAAAGGCGATCCTTGTTTATTGTGGCAGAGAACCTGTTAAGGTTGTGTTCTGATGTCAGAAGGAAAAAAATATTAAAAGTGACAAGCTTGAATACTTATCTGAGGAGATTTCAATATTAAATTTGTAAAGTGCAGCCTGCTTTTCCTTGCAGCTATAGTAAAATGCAAGAGGAAAGGGATAAGCTGAAAAAGGAACTCCTGGACACACAGAAACCAGAAACTGATGATTTGGAAAATTCTGAACTTCAAGAAAGTGAGTTCCCAGAGAATAGTGCCTCCTGTGAGGATTTAACTGAACGTGGATCCAGTCAGCCATTTTAGTGCATTTCAAGATTGGAAGTTCAGCTATCCAGAAAGGATCTGTGGAATGTCCTCTTGTCTGATGGTTGAGATCCCTGTGTGCTACATGCAATATTGACCATTTTTTGCAAGCTCTGTATGAACAGAACCACTGCCAACCTAGACTAAAAGGGACAGAAAAGGAACAGATAGAAGGAAAAATGACCTCATATGCATTAAAATAACATCATACGCATTTAGCTAAGGTCTAGGCTAAAGGCATCTTCTCAGGCCAAGAGAGTGAATCCACCATGTATGCAGTAAGGGTGAGTGTGTTTCAGGGCTTCGAGAGGGCAGGCTTTCTGCTCCATTGTTAAGGAATAGTGTTACCACCCCAGGTTTCTCAGATCCCTGGGGGTGGAGTGGGGAGAGGCTGGCTGCCATCCAGAAGCTTTAGGAGGGTGAAGCCTAGCATTTGGCTGCCATCCCTATGCTTGATGAGTGTTGAGCCAAATACATGGGCATCACCCCAATGTTTAGAGATATTGGAGCCCTCAACACAGTGTTTGGGGAGAGCATGCTTGCTGTGCAAACCCTCCATCAAGCCCAGAGGACAAAGCATCATTCTACGGATGACTTTCCAACCTTGAAATCTAATGAATTATGTCCTGCATGATTCTGGAATTGTTTCAGGCCCTTGATCTCTTTTTTTCTCCCAATTTCTCCCTATGGCAATGGGAATATTAATCCTATGACTGTCCCTTCTGTGTATATTGGAATAGATAACTTGCTCTAAGTTTCAGAGGTCCACAGCCAGAGGGGAATTTTGCCCTTTGACAAACCACACAAATAACCAATTTTGATGAGAATGCACTTAATATTGTTGCTAAAATGATTTAACATTTTTAGGTATTGTGATGGAATGAATGTACTTGCATATGGAAAGATGTCTTTTTGGGGTCCCAAGTGATGATTTAGGATGACTGAATACCTGAAAGTAACTTGTTTCTCTCCCTTTTGCTAGAATACAAAGGAAAGAATTATATGTAAATTAGAAGGTAATGAGATGCAACCCTCTCTTTGTGCCAAATTCCATTCCTTGTGGTCAATGACATCCTGTTGAAGCAATGAAGTATGAAAAGCAACGTCAACTGGTTGGCCAGACCTGCACAGAAGAAGGCCCTGGCTATCCTTACTTCAACTTGCTTAATTAACATAGTAAAATTCCCACCTAGGGGTGGAGCTATCCACCCCTTTTTTGAACACGCAATGTACATGCAAGCATGATTTCCTGAGCATACTAATTGTACAATTATATAGCTAGCTATATATGTTCACCCATATGCAAAAAAGCTAATGCATAATCAAAGCAAATGCTAAGTAGAAACTTAGGTATTTAAGCAAGAGTGAAATTAGAGCAAGGGGAGTCAGGCCTGAGTCACTTTAGACTTACCTTGGCTCTTACCTCTGCAGACATAACTAATGTAAGTTCTGTCTAACTTTTGTGTCAAAAGTTTTTTTTTTTTTTTCTACATCTCTGGTTATCCCCAAAGGCCCATCTTTGGGGCCTAATACAAGGGTAGACTGATGTTTTGAAGCTGAATGGACCCCAGAAATTCATGTTCTTAAAGTAAATCCTTTCCTGTGGGTTTACACCTGTTGTAACTAGGGACTTTTGATTAGGTTACTTCAGGAACCCATTACCTTGGGTGGTCTTAATTCTCTTACTGGAGTTCTTTATAAGAGAATGAAATACAGAGAGAAAGGTAGAATGCCTTGGAAGCCAGAAGCTGAAAGCAATGAAACCCAGAGGAGAAGAGAGAAAACAGCAGATGCCACCATGTGCCTTGCCAAGTGACAGAGGAGTCCAGGATCATTGGTATGCAGTCTTCAGGGAAAAAGCATTGCATGATGATGCATTGATTTGACATTTTCACAACTGCAGAACTGTAAGCTTGTAAGTTAATAACTCCCCATTATAAAAGCCAACCCATTTCTGGTATATTGCCTTTGGCAGCTTTAGAAGAATAAAACAGTGAGACAGAAGAAAATAAAATAAAGAATAAACAGTTCCCCCATGTCAGGTTTGGAAACAATATATCATTAGGTGGAAACGAAGAGAAATGTCAAAGAAAATCTGCCTTCAAAGTATAGCAAAATTTTGATTATCTTAACTATCAGGTTCTTTCTCCCTGTACTGTATATTCATAGTTATATAGGTATAGTCTCAAATGCATACACTGAAGTGCAGTTATCAATATGTCTTGACCATACACAAAACTATAAATTAAAATTTTCTTTAGGAAATTGCCTTATTGTAATATCTATGGTTCAAAATAATAATAACTATATATGTTGAGCAATTATTGAATGCTCAAAGTTCATTACATCATTTAGTAATGTCCATAATACATATTTTGAAATAAATATTATTAGTTCTAATACACTAATGAGAACACCAAAGCTTCTAGAGGTTAGAAACTAGCTCAAATATATAGGAAGCATAGAATAAAGACCCTGATTCATCTGTAACTTAAAAAATGAATAAGGAGACTTCTGGGAAGATGGCATAGAAGTAGTTAGGCAAAGCTCAACTCTCACAAAAACAACAGAGGAAGGGCAAAAAGCTATCTGAGGGAGCTGCTTTGGGGATCTGCATACCAGGAGAGTGCTGCTCATCATCCAGGAGGGAGAGGGACAGAGGGACAAAGAGGCAAAATGAAAACCATGAGTTACTCACTGCTGTGACTGGGAACAGCACATATACACCACCCTCAAGGTGAAAAGCCTCGGTAAAAGTAGCTCACTGCTGCCAACTGAGTGCAAAAGAACATTCTCCTTCCTGGAAGGAACAGGAGTCTGGCAGAAGGTGGAGAGTGGCTTCTCTTCAGTGAGGTTGGCCAGCTGAACCCCCTTTGAAACTCACACACATACCAAAAAAAAACACAACACACCAGTCAGCACTTAAGTGGCCCCAGTGAAAGGGGAGGGGGAATCTGATCAGGTAGGCAGTCATACCAAACCATCCTGGGAGAGAAAGAAACTAGATCAGTGAGGAGGTGGAGAGACACACCAAACAAGCCTCATTCCAGCAAGCTGATAGAAGTCCAACTTGCCTGAGGGAACATGGCCAGGTAACCCCAGATTAGCTTTCAGAAACCTACCTAACCTGTGGAGTGGATGTAACTCAATGGAGAAATGCTTGCCTCAAATATAGGAGGTCATTGGCTTATTTCCTGATAACTCCTAAAAGAAGGGCTCCAGAGAGTGACCCACCAGGTTGTCAGGCACCCAGCTCGTACCCTATGACAGGGAACTTATAAACGTAGAATTTTTTTTGTTTTAGGTTTCTCAATCTGCTATTTTAAAAAAATATTCTTATTGTATTTTTTATTCTTTAATTTATTTGCTAAAGCTGAATAAAGCAGGGTGATTGATTGATGAGAAACCCACAGCCTGAGATAGTTACTAGGGTCCTAAGAGGGAAGCCTGTTTTTCCTGGTGTTTTTTGTTGCCTTTTCTCTTTCTTTGTTTCCTTTTCATCCTTTCCTTATTTTTTTCTCATTAGTTTCTTTATTTCTTTTCTTTCATTTTCCCCTCTTCCACTCATTTTCTTTCATCTCACTTATCCTGGTTTGGTCTTTTATTTCTTCTTCTTCTTTTTCTTTTTTCTTTCTTTTCTTCTCTCTCATCTCCATGGTCTTTAATTTTATTCTATTTTCTTTCTAGTTTCATTTTTTATTCCAAATTTTAAATTCATATTCCTTTGTATTTTTTATGATTTCTCACTCTTATTATTTATTTTCCTGGCTCTTTTATGGCTCCTCTTCTATCTTTTTAAAATTATTACTACTATTCTTTTTCTCTTCTCTTTTTCCTTTTCTATGGTCTTAATAATTTTTCAAGGGAACACATACAATGAGAAGGATATAGAATAAGTGAAATCAAGTGTCAAAAAGGAACCTTAACACTAAAACAAAACAATATAAACCCTAAAGTACAAAGAGACACTAACCATCTGAATAAGCCCATCAAAATTAACAGATGCCTAAACACCAACAAAAAATTATGTCATACTGAAAAACAGGAAGACTTGGCCCAGCCTAAAGAAGAAGCAAATAAACAGGAGGAGATGCAGAGAATGGAACAACTAAACAAGGATGCCCAAACAAATATCATGACTCAATGTAATGAATTGAAGAAAGAAATAAAAGATATTAAGAAGACACTGGGGAAACATACTGAAGAAATCATAAACATATGTAAAAAGATAACAAATCTGATGGGAATGAATGCCGCAATGCAAGAAATAAACAATATGCTGGAAGTACATAATAGCAGTTTTGAACAGGCATAGCTAATTCTAGTGATGTCAACGATAGTACATCTGAAATCAGACAGATAGTAGAACAGATAGAAAAAAAGATAGAAAGAAATCAGCAGGGACTCAGGGAAATGAATGACAATATGAAATGCACAAACACATGCATAATAGGCATCCCAGAGGGAGAAAGGAAAGTGGGCAGAAGGAGAGTTGGAGGAAATAATGGTTGAAAATTTCCCAACTCTTTGAGGAATATGGATGTATATGTCTAGGAAGTGCAGTGCACACCAAACAACATTAATCCTAAGAGTCCTACCCTGAGACATATACTTATCAAATTGTCAAATGCTCAAAACAAGGAAAGAATACTGAAAACAGCAAGAAAAAAGACATCCATCACATACAAGGGAAGCTTGATAAGATTAAGTGCTGATTTCTCATTTGAAACCATGCAGGTGAGAAGCCAGTGGTATTACATAGTTAAGGTGTTAAAGAAAAAACTTTCAGCCAAGAATTCTGTTTCCAGCAAAGCTGGCATTAAAAAAATGAGGGAGAGTTCAAAATATTCACAGATTAACAGAAATTAAGAGAGTTTGTCAACAAGAAATCTGCCCTTCAAGAAATATGAAAGGAAGTTCTGCAGTTTGAAAGGGAAAAAAAAACAAACAGGAGAGAGAGAGAGAGAGAGTTGGAGGACAGTGTAGCAAGGTAGTTTATTAGTAAGAATAAGAAAAAGATGAAGAGATAAATAAAAAACAAAATATGACACCTATAAGCCTAAAGAAAATATGGACAAGGTAACTAATGCCTAGACAGTAATAACATTGAATCATAATGGTTTAAACTCTCTAATGAAGATACACAGATTTGGCAGAATGGATAAGGAAATATGACCCATCTGAATGTTGTCTACAAGAAATTTACCTTAGACCCTGGGATGCAAGTAGGTTGTAAGTGAATGGTTGGAAAACAATTTTACATGCAAACAATGACCAAGAAAAGATGATAGAAGCTATCCTAATATAGGACAAAATATACTTTAAAAGCAAAACTATTGTAAGAGACAAAGATGGACCGTATATATTAATAAAAGGGGTAATCTATCAAGAAAAAAGAACAATCATAAACATTTATGCACCTTACCTGGGTGCCCCAAAATACATGAGGCAAAAATTAGAAAAAATAAGTAGAGAAATAGATGCCTCTACAATTATAGTGGGGGACTTTAATACACCATTATCACCATTAGACAGAATATCTTGATGCAGGATCAATAAACAAACAGGCCATAAATAAAATGTTAGAGGATCTCAACCTAATAGACATTTAGAGAATATCACACCCCAATACAGTGGGATATAAATTCTTCTTGAGTACACATCAGTCATTCTCCAGGGTAGGCTACATGCTAGGTTACAGAACAAGCAACAAATTCAGAAAGATTAAATTATACAAAGTAATTTCTCTGACCACAATGGAATGCAGCTGGAAATCAATAAGAAGCAGAGGACCAGAATAAAGACAAAGATTTGGAAGTTAAACAATACACTCTTAGACAATCAATGGGTCAAGGAAGACATTGCAAAGAAAATCAGTAACTACTCTGAAATGAAAGAAGATGAGAACATAACATATCAAAATTTACGGGATGCAGCAAAAGCAGTGCTGAGAGGAAATTTATAGCCTTAAATGTCTGTATTAAAAAGGAAGGAAAAAGCTAAATTCAAAGACGTAACTGCACACTTGGAGGAACTAGGAAAAGAACAGCAAACTAGTCCCAAAGCAGGGAGAAATAAGCATAGAGCTAGATAAATTTGAGAGAAAAAAACTAGAAAAAATTAAAACCAAAAGTTTTTTCTTTAAGAATATTAATAAAACTTACAAACTCTTAACTAGACTAACAAAGGAAAAAAGAGAAGATGCAAATACAAAAAATAAAAAAATGAGGTAGAGGATATCACCATTGATCCCATAGAAATAAAGAATATCATAAGAGGACACTGAAAAATTATATGCCAACAAGATGGATAACTTAGATGAAATGGACAAATTTCTAGAAACACATAAGCAGGTAAATTTAATGAAAGAAGACTCTGATGAAATCAGCAGACCAATCACAAGTAGTAAGATTGAATTAATCATCAAAAACCTCACATCAAAAAACGCCCAGAACCAAATGACTTCACAGGTGAATTCTACTAATCATTCCAGAAAGAACTAACACTGATCCTGCTTAAACTCTTAAAAAAAATAGAAGTGGGCAGAACATTGCTTAACTCATTCTATGATGCCAACATCAGCCTAATACAAAAGCCACATAAAGACACCACAGGAAAGGAAAACTACAGATGAATCCCTCTAATGAAAGCTGGATGCTAAAATTCTCAACAAAATAATTGCTAAAAATATTTAACAACACATCAAACAATATATACACCAGACCAATTGGATTTCATCCCTGGCTTACAAGGATGGTTCAACATAAGAAAATCAATCAATGTAATACACCACTTTAACAGATCAAAAGAAAAAAAAATGTGATCATCTCTATTGATGTTGAAAAAGCATTTGATAAAATATAACATCCGTTCTTGATTAAAAATTTAAAAAAGCACTTCAAAGGATAGGTATAGAAGTTACCTTCCTCAACATTACAAAGAGAATTTATGAAAAACCCACAGCTAACATTATATTCAATGGTGAAATGCTAAAGGCTTCCTGTCTAAAATCTGGATGAAGACAAGGATGCCCACTGTCACCACTCTTATTTAACATTGTGTTAGAAGTACTTGCTTGAGCACTTAGGCAAGAAAAAGCTATAAAATCATCTGTAGCAGTTTGATATTCTTTATGAATTCCAAAAATAAATTTTGGGTTATGTTTATAAACTGGTCTATTCCTCTGGGCATATTATATTATATTGGATACAGAGGTTTCACTCTTACTTGATTAAAGTATGATTAAGGCTTTGATTGGGCCACATCAGTAGGATGTTAAGTCCCAGCCCCATTGATGGGTGGGGACTCACAGAGAACATGAAAAGGCAGAGGAGTTAGAGTTTTGATTTTGGAACCCTGGGAAGTAAATACACAGAGAACCAGATAAGAGAGGAAAGAGAGAAGGCTCCATTAGACACAGCAGAGGCTCTGGGAAGAGAGATGAGCTGTTCACCTGAGAGTTTATAGCTGGCCTTGTGGAGAGAGCACAGCAGCAGAGTCCAGAGAGAAATGAGCCCCAGGAGAGAGACAAGACTTATCCCATCCTACAGCTGATCTTGGAATAAGCTGACACCACAGAGACTTAAGAGAAAGAGGAAGCCTGAACCTTTGCATACACCAGCAGCCATCTTGCTCCAACACGTGGCAACAGACTTTGGTGAGGGAAGTAACTTTCATTTTATAGCTTGGCAACTATAAGCTTCTACCCCAAATAAATACCCTTTAGAAAAGCCAACAGATTTCTGGTATTTTGCATCAGCACCTCTTTGGCTGACTAATGCAGCATCCAAATGAGAAAGGAAGACTAAAACATTCACATACATAGAAAGCCCTGAGAAATTTACAGCAAAGCTTCTAGAGTTGATAAACCAGTTCAGTAAAGTGGCAAGATATAAGATCAACACGCAAAAGTCAGTAACATTTCTCTACAATAATAATGAGCAATCTGTGGAGGAAATCAAGAAAAAATTCCATTCACAATAGCAACTAAAATAATCAAATACCTAGAAATAAACTTAACTAATGATATAAAAGACTTGTACACAGAAAGCCACACAACATTGTTAAAGGATCTCAAAGAAGACCTAAATAAATGGAAGAATATTACATGTTCATGGATTGGAAGACTAAACATCATTAAGATGTCTGTCCTATACAAACTGATTTACAGTCATAAAATGCAATCCCAATAAAAATTACAAGAGCATTTTTCCATGAATTGCAAAAACTAATTATGAAATTTATTTAAAAGTTAAAGGGGCTATGAATAGCCAAAGATGTATTCAAAAGAAAGACAAATTGGAAGTATCATGCTACCTCACTTTAAAGCATACTAAAAAGCTACAGTGGTCAAAGCTGCATTGTATTGGCACAAGCATAAATGTACAGAACAATGGAACCAAATTGAAATTTCTGGCATAGATCCTCACGTAACCAGTCAACTGATATTTGACAAGATGTCCAAGTCCGCTCAACTGGGACAGAATGGCCTCTTCAACAAATCATGCTTGGAGAACTGGATATCCATATCCAAAAGAATGAGAAAGGATCACTCTCTCATGCCCTATACAAAAATTACTCAAGATGGATCTATGACTTAAATATAAGAGCGATGACTGTAAAGCTCCTAGAAGATAATGTAGGGAAGCTCCCATGAGACATTGTGTAGGAAATGGTTTCATAAATTTTATACCCATAGTGCAAGCAACAAAAGATAAAATAGGTTAATGGGACCTCCTCAAAATTAAATTACCCTTCAAAGGAGTTTGTCAAGAAAGTGAAAATTCAGCTACTCAGTGGGAGAAAACATTTGGTAACCATTTATCTGATAAGGGCCTAATATTCAGCATATTCAAAGAAATCCTATATCTTGAAAATAAAGACAATCCATTAAAAAAATTAGCAAGAGATTTGAATAGACACTTCTCCTAAGAAGAAATACAAATGGCTAAAAAGCGCATGAAAAGATGCTCAGCATAACTAGCTTTTAGGGAAATGCAAATCCAAACTACAAAGAGATATCATCTTACAACTATCAGACTGGCATCTATTAAAAACAACAACAACAACAGAGAACTACAAGTGTTGGAGAGGCTGTGGAGGGAAGGGAACACTCATCCACTGCTGGTGGGAATGTCAGGTGGTGCAGCCATTGTAGAGAAGATTTGGCAGTTTCTCAGGAAACTAACTATAGAACTGCCATGTGATCCAGCTATCCCACCTCTGGGTATATACCTAGAATAATTGAAAACAGGGTCACGAACAAATATATGCACACCAATATTCATAGTAGCATTATTCACTATTGCCAAAAGTTGGAAGCCACCCAATGGATGGGTAAGCAAATTGTGGTATATACATACAATGAATATTATTCAGCTGTAAGAAAGAATGCAGTATTAACACATGGGATAACATGGATGAATCTTGTTATGTTGAATGAAGGAAGCCAGTCACTGAAGGGCAAATATTACATGACTTTATTCAAATGACTGAAGTAAATTTAGCAGAATCACAGAGCTAGGTATGGAAGATTGGTTATCAGAAGGAAAGGGAGTAGAGGGTGGTGAGCTGATGCTCAATATCGGCAAAATCTATGATAAAGTGGAAGGGGGTGTTTGGGTAGTGAATGGAGGTGATAGTGGTGCAGTTATGTGATTGGATTTGATGGTGCTGGAATGTGTGGGGGAGTAGGGTAGAGGGTTATTTTGGACTATCCATGGAACAGGGGGAGGCCTGGAAGAAGGAGCAGGTGAATTCTGTGCATTTGTAGGTCTGTGGTTAAAACTACAAGGGTGGGAATGTTCTTCTGGCAAGTATGGCAGTGAAGGGTTAGTGGTGCAGGGCATTGGGAATGGGGGGATATGTGGTATAGAGCACACCTGGGGCATGCTTCTGTGAAATATAAAAGTGTTCATCTTGTCATAGTGTGTTGTTTCAATGTGTAGACCCACAAAATAAGAAAATATTAAACTCCCATCATGGGGAGTCCTACTATATTCTCAGAGTTTAAAGAATCTCTCAAGAAATGCATCCAGATAAAGACTTTGACCAAAAGGAGGAAATGGTAAATACAAATGAGTTTTTATGGCTAAGAGATTTCAAAGAGAGTCAGGAGATCATTCCAGAGGTTATGCTTATGCATGTCTCATCAGGATCTCATTGACTACCGCAATAAACAGTGCCTCAAACAGCTAGTTGGATGTAGCTGGTCATACCTCCAAGCACCCTCCTTCCACAAATGCAAACAACAAGATACTCCTTATGAGTGTATTCATTTGCCTCATCTACAACACCCATTCGTGAATTCATATCTGTTCTTATCACCCAGTTCTGAGAGGAGGAAGAAGGAAGAATAAGTGTAACACGGGGTACTTTGAGGGTACTTTGACAATTGGAATTGTCCTGCATGACATTGTAATGATGGATACAAGCCATTAGGCATTTTGTAAAAATCTATAGGATTGTGCAGTGCAAAATGTAAACTGTTAAGTAACTATAGTCCATGGTTAGTAGCAATGCTTTAATATGTGTTCATCAATTGTAACAAATGTGTGAAACTAATGAAGGCATTTGTTAATGTGGGAAATTTTGGGAAGCAGAGGTGGTTTGGGTATATGGGAATCGACTATATTTTTTATGTAATATTTATGTAATCTAAAGCTTCTTTAAAGTTAAAAATAAACTTCTTTTTAAAAGTACATACCTTTCATACTGATCTTGTTGTTTCTCTGGCCATTCTGGGACTTCCAGATTTAGTATTATAGTGCTCATCCTCAAGTTTATTTATTCAGAAGTGCATTTAAACTTCCTAGATACTGTGCAAATTTGCCACCTTCCTTCACTAAGAAAAATTACAATGTAATCTCATTTCTGAAAATAAGTTCATGTAATACCTGAAACAAAATTATTGAAAGGGAATTCTGGAAAATAAGAATGGTAAGAACAAAACCAACCTTCAGTAGAATAGGGTGAGAAGAACAGATATGAATTCAGTAATGGGTGTTGTAGATGAGGCAAATGAATACACTTATAAGAAGTATCTTGGTGTGTGTATTTGAGGAAGGAGGGTGGTTGGAGGTATGACCAGCTACCTCTAACCAGCTGTTTGAGGCACTGTTTATTGCGGCAGTCAATGAGATCCTGATGAGATGTGCATAAGCATAACTTCTGGAATGATCTCCTGACTCTCTTTGAAATCTCTTAGCCATAAAAACTCATTTGTATTTACCATTTCCTCCTTTTGGTCAAAGTCTTTTTCTGGATGCATTTCTAGTTGGTGCTTGGTAATAATCCTTGGTGTCAGGGAGGCTCATCTCCAGGAGTCATGTTCCAAGTTGGGGGGGAGAGTAGTGTGTTTATATGCTGAATTTTGCTTAGGCAAAGGCCACATTTGAGCAACAAGGAGGCTTTCAGGAGGTATCTCTTAGGCAATATATAAAACTAGGCTAAATTCCAATTTCTTGAGAAAAGTTTCCTAAGTACAATTATCAATATTAAGAACTTGGCATGATGTTCTGTCTTCCTTCACTAGGCACTGCCCTTGTACTTCAGGGATTCTTGCTGTTCTATTGGAGAATGTAGCAGAACTCCCCAGGATGGGAATTCAGTATTCTTACAGATATTGTGTGGATCTCCACTCACAGAGACAATGCCCTATGAACAATTGAACATTTTCATATGCCTTAGAGTCATGCCCCAGGTGGACCCCTTCCCACACATGCCCCCAGCCCCAACACCCCACACTAGTGATCCTCCCCTGCCACAGTTTTGACCCTTCTGTGACCCAAAACCTCTCACAAAATGAAGCCCCCAAGTAAGCAAGTAAATTTAACAAGAAAATGAAATAATAGCTTTAAAAATAACAAATAAAATTTTAAAAAATTTAAAAAACTTGAAATAATATAAAATTTTAGACATTGTATCTTTCAAATAGGTATATTGAAGCTTTCATTTAAATATAAAAATAATGTACATAATATATACAATGTGAAAAGTTTAAACCTATGTATATACATGTAAAACCATCATCACAATGAAGAAAATGAACAAATACAACACCCCCCAAGTTTCTTGAATTTTCCCTTTTTAATTCTATTTTCCTGCATGTTTTAGTTTCTTATCTTTCCTTTCTTCTAAAACCAATACCGTATAATGAGTTGATTTAACAACAGGAACTTATTGGATCACTGTTTCAGAGTCTAGAAGGCTTGCTTTCTCCAGGGGATGGTATCTTTTGGCTGACTGCCAATCTTTGAAATTTCTTGGACTTTACATACCAGGTTATGTAGATGGCAATGTCTTCTTTCTTTCTGGGTTCCATTGACTTCCAGCTACTTGTTTCTCCCTTTGTTTCTCTTTCTTTGCCCAAATTCCTTTGCTTCTAAAGACTTGAGCATTACTGGATTTAGGCCCTCCCATTAATTTTGGGCACATTTTAACTAATAACACCTTCAAAGTTCCTATTTACAAATGGGTTCACATTCACAAGTCAAAGATATGGGACCGTAAAATGCTTTCTGTGGGGTACATGATTCAATCCCCAAAACTGCCTCTCTGCCAATAACTAGGAAAACCATGATCTGCTTTCTTGAATGTTGAATTAATATTCAGTACCTAGAATTTCAGTAAATGGAATTGTATATTTTGAAATAATGGTGAGGATTTGGATTTTTTCTCTCAAATTACATATTCTGAGGTTCATTCGTATCATGTATATATCAATAGTTCTTTCCTTTTTATTGCTGAAGATATTTTAATGTTTGAAAATTCCATAATGTTTTTATCCATTCACTAATATTGGATATTTTGCTGTATGTAATTTTTGGCTATTACTAATAAATCTTCTTTAATCATTCATGTACAAATCTTTATATGGGCAAATGCTTTTAGCATGTTGGATAAATACCCATGATGGAATGGCTGGTCACATGGGAAAGTGTATATTTAATATTTTTAAGAAATTTCCAAAATTTTTTCAAGAGTGGTTGTGCATTTTGTATCTCCTCTAGAAATGTGTGAGAATCCTGTGGTGCCATGTACTTGGCAACAATTAATGTGGTCAATCTGTAATTTTAGCCATTCAAGTGAGGATTTAGCAGTACAGTTACAGTTTTATTTTGTGCTAACCTAATGATTAATGAAGTCTAGCATCTTTTCATGTAATTGTTTTCAAGTTTGTATATTACTTGATAAGGTATTTTTTCAAAACATTTTTTCACTTTTTATTGGGCTGTTCATTTTTTTTTCTTATGGAATTTTTCTTACTATGTGTTTTGAAGAATAGTTCTTTAATAACTATATGAATTTCAAATATTTTCTCCCTCAGTCTAAGTTGTTTTTCATTTAGCCATCTAATTTTTACAGCACAAATTTTCATTTTGATAAAGTCCCATTTATCATTAATGTTGTTAAGGATCACATTTTCATAACATATGTAACAATTCTTTACAAATCCAATGTCATGGAGATTTCCCCCTGTTTTATTCCATGTATTTCATTTTTTATATTTAGTTTAGATGTCTACGATCCACTTTGAATGAATTTTTGTATAAAGTATGAGGTATAGATTCAGTTTCATGTTCTGCATATGGTGTACCTGTGTGATATCAGTGTTCATAAGCTAGGTTAAGGTATTTATTTAATAAACTTCAGTATGGTGGACTTTAAATTTCTAGGAAATCATGTACTGATGGATAGAATTTCTTAAATTACATATTTATGACCAAATATATTTCTTAAATAGCTTGTGCTTGCACTAATATGCTGAGCAAATAGATTGATCAAATTCATCATACATTATTTGACCTATTTTTGCAAACTTCAGGCTTTTTATTACAGGCTGAAAAATGAATGCTAGAAAGGACTATTAGCAAAAAGATAATTAATCTTAGTTTTGTTGCTAAGCATTCTCCTTTGGCTTCCCTCTTTGTCCAAATTCCTTTGCTTCTAATGATGATAGGGTAGGTCTTTCCACAACCCCTCTTCAAGATTCCAAAAGACAACCATAGTACACACAGAATTTCTCATCATATACAGTCACATACACATACACAAACACAAACGTGTGCACAACACCATCTTACCTTACTAAAAAAATGAAATAATCCTTGGAAAAATAGCATATTGAACCAACTCAAAGAGAACTATTAATAAATTAGGCACAGCTTGTTGTCTTTGGAAGAAACAAAATGATTTTCCTTATATTCAAAAAATTCCATTTCTCCAAGAGATAAATATGTTATTAGATTGGCCCAAAGATTCGAAACATCAAATAATGATGTTCCTGGAGCCAAAGACAAACATTACTGTCTTTATGCTATTAATACTTCCTAGTTATTGCTCTGGCCTCAGGATATGAGTAACTCAAGGAGGGAAGCTCAGTGACAACACTGTAATCATGTATTTGAAAAAAGGAAAATTTCTTAACAGGGAGAAGTTTCTAGAGAAATGGGAAACAAAAAACAGGGCTGAGAATGGATTATGTGATTTATAAGATGTGGGGTAAATACATATTAGAAGATTAATAATACTTTGTTGCAGAAAATAAATGACTTAAAGGATATTAATAGAGGATTGATAACCTGCTGGAATTCATTTTTCCCTGAGAGGTACTTGGGAATATTTGCTAACGTTTCTTTCAGATGTCACTTATCTTGTTATTCATGCATGATTGAGAATGACATAAGGGGATGTTCCACATAAGTGAGAAGGTTGTATGCAGTCAAATAAAAAGATAATATAGCAATTTATTCAATACAGTAAGATTTTTTTAGATCTTAGATTGTCCTAGGCAAATTCTTAGAAAAAGGGGAGATATAAATAAATAAGTAAATACAGACAGACCGACAGACACAGCAGATTATATTCTGGCTCAGTCAAATTAGGAAAACACACTTCATAAAAATAAATAAATGCCCATTGTATGAAATAGAGTAAAATTACATTTGATTAGCAATATAAACACAAGGAAGAAAGGAAGTACAGTCATACATAGTTTTATAGCACTTAAACTTAATGTGCTTTTACATATATTGTAATATTTATAAATTGAAGGTTTGTGACATCCCTGCATCAAGCAAGTCTGTTAGTGCAAGTTTTTTTCAACAGAATGTGCCTACTTCATGTCTCTGTGCTACATTTTGCTAAGCCTTGAAATATTTCAAGTTTTCATTTTTATTGTATCTGTTATAGTGACCTGTGATCAGTGATCTTTTGTATTACTATTTTAATTGTTTTGGAGCACCACAAACTGCACCCATATGAGATGGCAAATTTATTTGGTTATAGCTGTATGTGTGCTGACTGCTCCACCAACTGCCATTCCCATCTCAACCCTCTCTTCAGGCATCTCTGTTTCCTGAGATGCAACAATATTGAAATTGGGCCCATTAAATCCTAAAATGGCCTCTAACTGTTCAAATGAAAGAAAAAGTTGCATGTTTCACAATTTAAATCCACACCTAGAAATGATTAAGTTTAGTGAAGACGGCAAATCAATGCCAAGAGAGGCTGAAAGCTAGGTCTCTTGTGCCAAACAGACAATTTGTGGAATGCAAAGGGCATGGTCTTGAAGGAAATTAAAAGTTCTACTCTATTGAACACAGGAAAGATAAGAAAGCCAAACAACCTTATTTCTGATTTGGAGAAAGTTTTCATGGTTTGGATAAAAGCTCAATGCAGCCACATTTGGGAGAGGTGAGGAAGTTTAAGAGAAAAAGTTTGAAGCCAGCAGAGATTGCTTAATGAGGTTAATGAAAGAATCCATCTCTATAACATAAAAGTACAGGGTGAAATTGTAAGTGCTGATGCAGAAGCTGCACCAAGTTAACCAGCAGATCAAGCTAAGATAATTGATGAACGTGGTTATATTAAACAACAGATTTTCAATGTTGATGAAACAGCATTATGTTAGTAGAAGATGCCATTGAGGACTTTCATAGCTAGAGAGAATTCAATGCATGATTTCAAAGGTTCAAAGACAGGTTCTACTTATCTTATACAGTCCCATGTTATAGTTTTTAGCTTTCCTTCTAGTAATATACATGACCTTAGACTTTCCCTTTCAACCACTGCTAGTTACAAACACCACAATATTCTTTAACCATTTCTATTAATTTCCAAAGATTTACAAACAACCTTTTACTGATTCTGCACAGATTAACCCTCAGCTTTCCATTCTCTACCCTCCTTCTATTTCCTGGTGACCTATATTCTAATTATTAACTCCCTGAGTTTAAACAATATATTTAGTTCATAATAGCACAATCATACAGTATTTGTCTCTTTGTGTCTAGCCTGCTTTACTCAACATATTTTCCTCCAGGTTCACCCATGTTGTCATATGCTTCACATCTTCATTTCTTCTTACCTCTGCATAATATTCCATCATGTGTATACACCCCAATTTGTTTATCTGTCATCCATTGATGGACACCTGGGATGTTTCCAATTTTTAGCAATCGTGAATAATGCTGCTATAAACATCAGTGTGCAGATATCTGTTCTTGTCTCTACTCTCAGTTCTTATATACCTAATAATGGTATTGCTGTGTCCCATGGCAAGTCTATATTCAACTTCCTTAGGAACTGCCAAACAGTCCTCCACAGTGGCTGTACCTTTCTACATTCCCACCAAGAGTGAATAACTGTTCCTATCTCTCATCCTCTCCAACATTTACAGAATATAGGGGACATTGCATATATAAGACTGTTTTTATAAAATATAAATATACAAATATACTAGAGAGAAGGAAAAAGAATAGCTATGTACAGCAGGGAAAGCATAGAGTGATTGAGAGGTGAGGAGTTTTGTTTGTTTTTTGTTTATTATTATTATTAGAATAAGGAAAGTGCTCTGGGAATGTTAGGGGTGATGAATGTACAAATATGCAATTACACCAAATACCACTGATTGTTGATTGTACTCTTTGGATGGATTCATGCTTTATTAATGTGTAACAATAAAATTGATTTGTTATAAAATACTATCTACTTATCATCTATTTATCTATTTTGATTTGAAGAATAGGAAATAAAAAATTGAGTCCATTTTTTAAATTGTTCTTCCTCCCTAAAAATAGCAGGTGAGCTTTTGCTGAACAGTTTTGTTTCACTGGTTTCCTTAATTTTGTTAAATAATTTCTTCTTTCCCATTCAATTCCCTCATAATATCCCCTTTGTCCTCATACCTCTCAATGTCTTTAATCTGCTTCTTAGACTGTTGTAATCCATTTGTTTGAACTAAAATTCTTCCCTCACCCCTATTTTTCCCCCTGAAGCTTCCCAGACCAAAAGACAGGCACTTTCTGTGAACTGTGTCTTCCCTGCTTTTTTTGCTATTTACCCCTTCCTGGTTGTTAGGCTACTGTTTTCATAGTTTGGTATTTTCTCTCTCTAATTAGACCATAGACTCTTCATATCCCCCATAAGCACAATGCTGTGTTTCTGAGAGTTACCTAGAGAAATTAATGTCCGTGGGGTAAGGATTAGAGGTAGCTTATCCTAAGCTTTCTCAATGCACCCACATCCATCAATGAAATCAGGCACTGAATTCTAGAGTTTCAAAATGTGTGAGAAGTGTTTTGGTCCACTGAAAAAAGAAGGACAATTTCTAATCTCAAATTAGGATGTTTCAACTGCTTAGATTAAATCTAGAGATCCCCCTTTCTTGCTCAGCCAAATTCAGCATTTTTCTCAACAGAACATTCCCTGCAAGGTTGTGACATTAGAAGTGGGGACTTATTTCCTTCACATTAGTTTATTTAATCTAAGGCACACTTATACCAAGTAGGGGTCAGTTTTGTTATTCTCAGAGAAACAATTTTGCCAACACTAGAAATTAAAATGGAATTTTCAGATTAGTACAAATGGTTGCTTTTATTCTTTCTTTATACTGGTACATATTTCTAAATTTATAAACAAAGCTGGCATTTCATTTATCCTTGCTTATTTCCTAGGCCATGTTTACCTCAAAGAAAACTTGAAGAAGTTTTCTAAACGATCTAGTATGTAGTTGGTGCACAGGAATATGTATGTGTTCATTAATTTTTAATATATCACATGCTATTTATTATATATGCACCCAGTAAGCCCTAGAACAGATAATAGTTACAAAAGCAGAATTGATTCCTGACCTAAAGGAACTTAGTCTAAAAGGGAAAAATGGGCTAACTAATAGCAACTCAAAGTAGTAATTAACTTAAGTATTTAAAAACACAAAGAAAACTAATTTCTATTTTTTTCTTTAAGGCTTTAATAAGGAAAAATTGACATAGAAAAAACTGGACATATTTAAACTGTACAATTTTAATAAGTGTTGATATGTGCCGCCTACCCCCATGAAACCATCACCAATCAAGTTGACATTTCCATACCACCAAATATATCCTCCTGCCACTTAATAAACCCTTCATCTCCCTCTCCACATAACAATCCATCCCACCTCTCTACAGGCAATCAATGAGCTAATTTCTAAAACTATCGACAAGTTTCCATTTTCCAAAATTTTATAAAAAGAAGATTCCTTTTAAAATGTTACTACTGTTTGACAATGCACCATATTATCCAATAGCACTGTTGGAGGTGTACAATGAAATTAATGTTTTCATGCATGCTAATACATCCTTTTTGCAACCCATGAAGCAAAGAGTAATTTCAACTTTCAAGTCTTATTCTTCAAGAAATACAATTCCTAAGCCTGTAGCTGCCATAAATTGTGATTCCTCTGATATATCTTGTCAAAGAAAATTGAAAATCTTTTGGAAAGGATTCACCCTTCTACATAACATTGAAATCACATGATTCATGGGAGGAAGTCAAAATATTAACATTGACAAGAATTTGGAAAAGGTTGATTTTAACCCTTTTGGGGGTTCACGACATCAACAGAGGTAGTAACAATAGTCGGGGTGGAAACAGAAAGAGAAATAAAATTATAAGTGAAACTTGAAGATGTGAATGAATTGCTACAATCTCATGATAGAACTATAAAGGATGAATGAGGAAAGAAAGTGTTTTCTTGAAATGGAATACATTCCTGGTGAAGATGCTATGAATATTGTTGAAATGGCAAAAAAGGATTCAGAATATTTCATAAACTTAGTTGATAAATCAGCAGCAGGATTTGAGAGAATTGACTTCAATTTCAGAAGAAATTCTCCCATGGGTAAAATGCCATCAAAAAGAATCACATGCTACAAGAAATCTTTCCTGAAAGAGTCAATTGATGTGGCAAACTTCATTGTTGTCTTACCTTAAGAAACTGGCACAGCCCCACCAATCTCAGCAATCACTACCTTGATGAGTCAGCAGCTGTCAACATCAAAGCAAGACCCAACAACAGCAGAAAGATTAGGACTTGCTAAAAGTTCAGGTGTTGGTTAGCATTTTTAGCAATAAAACATTTTCAATTAACATATGTACATTTTTAGACATAATTCTATTGCACACTTAATAGAATACAGTAGAATGGAAACAAAACTTTAATATGCACTGGGAAACCAAAAAGCTTGTGTGACTTGCATTTGTGTGATACTCGCTTTATTGTTGTGGTCTGGAAACAACCCACAATATCTCTGAGGGTATCCCTGTATTTCTGGTCTGTTGAGTATGCAAAATTCTCCTGGACCACATAATTTAAGAAGTACTGTGAATTATATGTAACCCATGACCCTCAAATATAGGGGAAGAGGCATCTAAGTAGAGAGATAGCAGTAGGAAAATAAAAAGCCTATAGGTGAGAGATCAGACAGTATATTTGGAGAATATAGTGGGATGCAGTATAGCCAGTTTAAATCATCTAAGCAAAGGAAAACAAAAGACAAAAGGGTAATAGAAGAGACAACATGAGTCTTTTATGGCATATTCCATACTATAACTTCATATGTTAGTCAACAAAATCTTATAACCTACTTAGAAAACATATTATCCCAATTTCAAAGATATTTCAAAAATGAGGGTAATCTAAATAGAGGAAATTGCAAAGATCCATGAATAAAAATTGACCAGGTTGGTCTTGATGCAGATATTTAACCTGAAAACCTATTATTGTAGTGCAACATCATAATTTCCGATCAATGCAGTAATTTCTAAGATTAGTAAATTGGACATGAACCAAATTGGGGAGATTTCTGATTAACATGAGAGAAGTTTGGATTTTATTCCAAGGAAAATAGTCTTCCTTTTAAATTGTCAAAGATGGGAATGAGAGTATTAAGGATGAATTTTAGGGAGATATTTCTTGTATTCTTCAACTACAGAGGACACACCTGGGACAATTTGGACCTATTAACAGGAAGATTGCAGTATTAATAATAGCATTTAATAATAGAATTTTGTATTATTGGATCTTATAATGTCAGAAGTCATTTAGTCCAACTACCAAAGAAAGCTTACCTTCATTCAACACTGACTTTAATAATAACTACACTAGGGACACAACATGGGAATCACAATAAATATCATCATATTAACTTTAATTCTCAATGTGCCATTTGAGACCACACCTTTTGCAGGGTCATTTTCATCTCCATATTTCTCAGAATATAGACGAAAGGATTCAGCATGGGGACAATCACAGTGTAAAACACAGAGATTCCTTTGTCCTTATTCTCATGCTCAGCAGGCAAAACATAGATAAAGAGACCAGGCCCAAAAAAACAAAACTACAACCATAATGTGAGAGCTACATGTTGAGAGATCTTTACGTTGTGCTACAGAGCTGTGTCCTAAGATTCTACAGCATGAGTATGTAAGAAGTCACCAGGCCAGGGAAAATTAAAGCCTCTGACATCCCTGAATTGATAACTAAGATACTAACAACATGAATATCTTTGCAGACCAGTTTCAAAAGAGGCTTCACTTCACACATATAGTGATTGATCTGATTAGGACCACAGAAAGGTAAATTGAGAACCATGAGCAGTAGAGCAATAGAGTGCTAAAATGCCAAGACCCAGGCCCAGAAGATCAGTGTGTTATACCTCTGCCAGTTTATGATGACCATGTAGCACAGTGGCTTGACAATGGCAACATAGCGGTCAAACACCATGGACACCAAGATTGATATTTCCACATTTGTCAGCAAGTGGAAGATGAAAAGCTGGATTATACAGTTGTTATAAGAAATGATTTTTCTCTCTGAAGTTCTAAGTCTCTGATTAGCCGAGGAACCACAATGGAGGTGAAGGAGAGGACCATGAGGGAGAGGTGGCAGAGAAAGTAGTACATTGGTTGTTCAATTAGATGGGTGCAGGTGATCGTAAGTAAGATGATGATCCCCATTAAGGCTGCTAAATAACAGAGCAAGAACAAGAAACAAAGGAGGGGCTCTATCTGCTTATTCTCCCATAGCCCCAAGAAGACAAATTCAGTGACATTGTTCTGATTTTCCATGAGGTTAGTGTGAGTCCAAGCACACACTAGAAACTTAATTTATCTGAAATAATATAGAACACAGTATTAAACATTTACCAGTATTTTTAACCTTGGTGTGATTTATAAACTGAAATATGATGTAGGTCATAGTGCATTTATTACAGATCTTAATCATTTAAAATCCTTTTAGATTAGGGCATTTTTTATCATATCACATGAAACTTAATGAAGGCATATTGTAATCCTTATATTTTATAAATATTTTACATGATTAAATCCCATAACAACAGGAGTAAGAGTTACTATTCTTATTCTCATTTTATATAAGGTGTATTAGAGGTGTAGGAGGGTTCAATTAATTACACAACATCATTAAGATATAAAGTAACAGATATACGATATGAAGTTGTACTCAATGCCAGATTACACAGCTTTGCTGTATTATCCATAGGCCAAAGGGACCCAGTCATTTTCTATCTCTGTAAAATAAATGGGGTCTTTTTCCATCTCTGTAGCTTACTACCTGTATAAATATAAACAATTCCCTCTCCTTCTTGATGCTACATATAATTTTCCTGGAGTCTTCAAATCACCCTATAATTCCACGTATCCATTGAAATGATATATTTATTCTTGAAATTAAAAAAAAAAAATCAACTCTTAATCACATCTCAGAAATAACCTGAATTATTTGTTAAAAATTTTCAATGACTCTACTTTTTGTCATGTTTTGCCATGGTTCTGGATATTAATTAGTTGGAAATAGGGAATTAGTTGACAATTACTAGGTCTCTGAATATAAGAAAATGGAGCATTGTTAAATAACAGCCCCACCTTTCTCCTAATTAGGTAAAAGCCTTTTTTAGGCTGCTGTTACAAACACTTAGAAGCTCATTGTTATCTGTTGCCATGTTGAATGAAGTATCAAGATGAAAAAATTACCTGCTTATTTGAGCATTCCTATAGAAGAGTGCAGACATGCAGATGCTGTTTTCTGAGAGGAGGGAGCTAATATGCTGAAAGCAGCACCTTTAGCCCATATCAAAAGGCCCTCCTCACCAAAATCATCTCGTGCACCAATGGATTATGGTGGATTTTTTATAGCAGAACAAAAATATGATGAAGTTACAGATCCTTAGTCTAAGGAACATGAATAGGAGCACCCAGGCTTGGATATCCTAACTTTTCCGCAATGCTAGCATTAATCACTTCATTCTATCTGAGAATTCCTGTCCAACTGGCAAGTGGAACCAATGATACTGCCAAGACCAAAAGAAATGAAGCCCATGTAAAGAATATATTATGAGAAAGTCTTAAGATTCTAACTTAAGACAAGTCCTCAGAACAGCTCCCTGAAAGTTTTGCTGAGGATAAACAACCATGTAATAAAATGGGATTCCATCACGGTCATAAATTAATTGTTCTGCTGGTTGTTTTACTCACAATACTAAGTATGAGAAATAAACATGGATATTGGTTTAAGCATTCTGGGCTCAAAATACAGCTTAAAATAGCACAACCCCATAAATTGAGAATATGCAAACCTGTCCTTTATGTATGTGCGTTAATCTGATAAGTTAAAGAATATAATGTATCTAGGAATAAATTTGTAGCAAAACTATAAAAATATTCTAAAATAGCTAGAGAACTAAAACTGTAGAAGGCTAAACTCTAGCTTTAGAATATTTCCATAATATTGGTGCAGTTCTCAAGATTTCTTAATATTGGGTCCAGTCTTGTACCTACAATGATTCTACATTAGTTGCGAAAAAACAGACCTAAGTAGGAAAAGATCCTTAAAAGCATTGCCAATTGATTAGTTACTGGGAATCCTCTTAGAAAGCAAGCTCACACTGAATTATTTCCTGGAACCATCCTCTCATATCATTTCAATTCTGGTCTTACTCTAATGCATAAAATCTCCCTGAGTTATATGCAAATTCATTCTCTCTCCATCTTCCTCCCTCCTCTCTCTCGAGGTCTCTCTGTCACTCTCTTTCTCTTCCCTTCTTCCTCTTCCCCTTCCACTCTGTCTCTCTCTCTCTCTCTCTCTCACACACACACACACACACACACACACATGCATACACTCATGCACCTATACATGGACACATGCAAATAAATGCAGTTTTAGAAATAATTTTGAGCATACCTTTTTCCTAACCCTCAAAGTCTCTCCCAAAGTCCCTCTTCCCTTACAGATTAAATCCCTAGAGAAAAAGTCTGCTAAGAATTCTTCATGAACATCTTAACTACATTTTCAAATAAGAAAAAAAGATTGAAGTAAAAGTATAACAAAATTGAAGAAGAAGAAATGAGAGACTAAAGAAGGAAAAATTGTTGAGAGTGGGGATTATGAATAAGTTCATGAAAACATATGGATAGATAGAATGGCAAAACATATTTTTTTCAGATTCATTATCTATTTATCTCATCTATTATAAAGAAAAAATTGTGAAACTGAAATTCATAGGCTTAGCTCTTTCATGGATTTAGAGTAAAATGTTTAAATATCATAAATTAAGCAACACTATATTCCAGACACTCTATTAGATATCTTACATATGCCCACTATTTGTTTTCAATATGACCTGGTGAGGGTTTATTGCAACTCCAATAGTTTATTGGAGAATATATTTACATTATTGGTTTATATATTGTTTTATTACAACCAAAGTTCAAGTTTACACAAATGCTAAGGGAAAGTCTTTGTATGCCTTGTTGAATAATTGTAAAGCTCAAATATGTCTCACTATGCTTGAATATTTTCTCACCAATACAATTATAGACTGAAAACCTTAATTTGGTCCCAAGTTTCATTCAGATATTCTGCATGGCCTCTCCTGAAAATAGGTAACAGGAATATATTCCAGATCATTATAAACTTACAGATTTGGAAATACTAAGATCAAAATACATATAAAGCAAAGAGGTATTTGAAGTCCTAATGATTTTATCCTAAAACATTTTTTTAGAATTGATGAATACTAACCATCATGTTCACCACCTCTTCTGCAACAATGTACTCTTCTTTGGAAAGTCAATGTGATCCTTCATACTGGGTCCTTGTAGGTTTCTGTATTGTGCTATGGAACTAGCAAATTGATGTGGAAAGCTTTGAACTTTTACACGAATCTTCCATCACAAAGAATATTTTGAGAAACTTTTGCTGGGAACACCTTAAATTAAAAGGCACAAGAAGAACCAGAAGGGAAAGCTCCCATGGGCTTTTCACAGCAGCCAAGTATATGTACTTATAATTACAGAAGTAAAGCCATTACTATCATCGTGGTCATATGGACTGCTTTAAGGCTTCCTAATTTTGCATTCATTTATTCAGGCCATTATTTAAAAAGTTCAGAAGTACTGTTAGATTATGGCACTGAGGAAATATGCATATGTGTTTTTCCATCTGCCCTGTATCTTAATCTCCTCAAAGACAGTAGTCACTGTTTGTATGGTACGTTATACATATTAAGAAATGTTAAATTCTTCTTTATCATCTAACTGCATTAATGTGCTAATAAGAGTTTTAAAAGAGCAGTAATATTTTCCTCAGTAACACAAAATTTTTGCCATTATCATGACGATTGAAAGACATTTCTAGAAATTTAATTATACCCATTTCAAAGTTTAATGTGATGCACACTGTTTTCAATTACTAGGTATCGATGAGTATTAGATAATAGAAATAGGAAAATCCACAATGCATACTCAATTTCGTATTATATTATTTTCTGTTTTTGATATGTTTGTCTAAAATTTTCCCCTGGGGTAGGGGATGAGGACAGTGAAAATAGAATCTAAAGGGAAAAGAGTTGAGTGAATCTTACCCCTTTGTTGACAGCAGACTATCCACATGGGCCCATGCGAGGTCCCTCATGTGTTATTTTATTTTATAATATTTTTTTTCCATTTTCATGCATTCTAGTTCTCTTTATCTTGGCACCCATTATACTCAATGTATTAGTCAGGACTCTCTAAAAAAACAGAAACAACAGGGTATATATGTTTGTATGTGTGTGTGTTTTGCATAAATATATACAGGTATGTGTAAATATATGTTTATGGGTGTAAATATATATATGTATGTATAAATATATAAATAAATATCTTGAGTTTTTAATAGAAATTGCCTTTCATGACTGTCAGTTTTGGCAAATCCAAATTCTTCAATTTGAGAACTCCCATGAAGATTTTAATGAATTCCCAGTAGAAGCTGACTGCAGGAGAGAAAGAAATTCTTCTTTCTGACTGATGAAGTCATAAATTCTTTATTTAAGGCCTTCAAGTGATTGGATGGGGTGTCTCTCATTACTGAACGCAATCTCCTTTGTTGATTGTAGCTGTAATCAGCCATAGATGCAATCAACTCATTAATGATTTAAATCCACAAAATACCCTCACAGTAAAATATCAGGTCATTACTTGCTGGACCAAACAACTAGACACCATAACCTAGCAAAATTGGCACATGAACTTAGCCATCAAATTAAAAAAATGTCAGTTTTCAACACTTATTAATCCCAAGGTATGTTACATCCTTGTGGTTTTCTTGCTGCTGTCCAAATCTTTGAAAATAATCTCGTTTTTTATTCTCATTCAACTATGGCACTTGAATCTGTCCTATGTTTGCTCTAAGATCCAGACTGACAAAAGCACTTAATAATATTGCCTCAATATATATGAAGCAAAGTGGGATAAAGCTACATATAAAATGGATAAATTCACCTTCCTGGTGGAACATTAAGACTCATTTATCAATTATTTATAAAGCAAGCAAAATTAAGAAATAAAAGATAAAATAACACAATAAAAACTGTATATGGCTTTTAAGCAGTAATTTCTCATATGACCCCACCAACCCCACCCCAAGCCCTGTTAACTTCTAATTTAATTTCTGTCTCTATGAGTTTGCTTATTTTAGATATTTCATTTAAACAGAATCAGTTCTGCTTCTAAACAGTAGAGTATAAACAGTAAGTATATCTAAGGTAGAAAATATTCAGTATAGCTGCAGGAAGACAGTAGAGAACTAATGGAATAAAAAAATAGGAAAACAGAAAGATAGAAGGCAGTGTAAGAAACAAGAGCCAAGATGGATGATTCCGGTCCTTGATTGATGCTGGTAAAGTATGTATGATAACATCCTACTTAATGATTTCCTGTATGGTCACGTAGTAAATTGAAAGAGTTCAGACTGTTCCAAAACTCTCTGATGTATCCAGAGAAGTAGATCATATTGAAAAATGTCACCCATTATGTTTATAACTGTATAATGATGATATATGTGTATGGGTGTTGTGATTTTTTGTTTGTTTTATGGTATATGTGGGTTTTGTTTGTTTTTTTAAATGTAGAGAAAACTAAATTCTTTGGCTTGCTTGGTTCTCTCTACTGTTTCAAAAGAATCACCCATAAGAGGAATTCCCTCTGGAAATAGGATAAATGATAGTAGTGTGTTCTCCTTCAGTGAATGTAAGAAAAGAAGAGAATATGAAAGAATCTTGAATCCTATGTCCTGCTCTTAATTTTAAGTTCCTGTTAGGGAACAACTAAAACAACAAATAGTAGAGGTTAGAAAAGGTCTCCAGAGAGGGCATAAAACCTCGAAATCTCCTGAGAGTAGCTAGAAAAGTATTTAAGTATATAGGACTGTGACAATTCCTGTGGAAAGTTTATAGTTTTGTGGTAATAAAGGTGCTAATGAACTAGACTCTTTATACGGAGATTGGAAATAAGGAATGCCAGATTTGGAGTAACTTTTCTGGAATTTCTTTGTGCCAGTTTTGGTTCCTGTCAGTTCTTAATGTGGTATTATTTTCCACATTAAGGGAAACCTGAAGACACTTTCAGTATATTCAGATATTCTTCATCTGAGTTAAGAAATGATTATTGTGTTTAATCAATTATACTTGATTAGTAGTGTGATATCACAAGTTACATACTTTATTTGGAAATTGTAATTTATTTTAAAATGTAAAAATTTTATGTGATAAATTCAGAAGGTGTTTGAGAATTGTTACATTAACATTATAATTGTCCAGATTTGTTCAGTTGGTGTTTTTCTGGTTAATAGAATGCTAGATAAGGGTTAATCATATAATTGGTTTGCTTTGAAAGTGATAATTTTTTATTTGTGTATGTTTGCTCTGGCTTCCACTGGCCTATTTTAATTGTGAAATAAACTTGATTTTAGAATCAACTGTGGATTGGCATAAGAATAGAAGCATATACTGCAGTTGTAATGAACATATCATTTGAAAAATCTTCCTTCTGCCAGTGTTGCAGCATTTCCTAAAGAGTGAGCAACAAAATTAAGTATTGACGGGTGAGCCGCCAGACCCCGTGAGCCATGCAGCAAGATGATGATGTAACAGGAAAGTAACACAAGAGAGCCATACCGAAGAACCAGGAACTAAGGTGGCGCTAGGCAGTAGGACACTTCTCTCCCACATCAGAGGTTCTGAGGATCGAATCCCAGTGAAGACAGGAGAAGGATGAGGAGAGAGGTTAGGAAATGTACACAGAGAGTTGCCCAGTGAATGGACACAGAAACAGCAAAAACAGGGGTTTGGTGTAAAAATGGATACAAGTAAATAAATAAATACATACATCCTTAAACAAATAAAAATAAAAAAATAAAAAAACCTGAATATGGGCATATTTAGGCAAATATACAATTATACATCCAATAATTGAAGAATACATATTCCTACATACAAAGATAGAATATTTTTAAAATGCCTATTAGAGCATTAAAAAATCCTCAATAAACTTTAAAGAAGAGACATTGTTCAGAACTGGGAATTTAAGGTAGATGTTAACAATAATTGATTTTATATATATTTGGAAATTAAAAGGTTATCTAAATATCTTTTAAAGAATAAACAATCCTAGAAAAAAAATTTAAATACCTTTATTTGAATGATAATGAACTGGTTTCAATCCAGAGTTATAAATAGCTTGGATAGTCCTCACTCCCAGTCACTAACCAAGAAAAAAGCTGAAAAACTGAATATTAACAAATCTTAGACCTTTCAGACAATTGAGGTTCCGTGGAAAACTATCTCCTCAAAAACTGAAGAGAGAGGCAGATACAGAGAGTCACTTTTTACCTGGAGCAGAAACCACAGCAGATGGAGTCAGCCTTCAGAAGTAAAACTAATAGGTATAATTTGGGGGCATTTTTGGAACTTGGGAATTGTCTTGAATGCCATTGCAATCACAGATACAGGATATTATATATCTTATAACTTACAAAAATGTACGGGAGAGAATGTAAACTACAATGTAAATTATAATCCATGCTTAGTGGCAATGCTCCAAAATGTGTTCATCAATTGTAATGAATGTACCACAGTAAGGAAAGAGGTTGTTAATGCAGGAAAATGTGGGAGGGCTATGGAGCGGGGCATATGGGAATCCCCTATATTTTTTATGTAACATTTATGTAATCTAAGTAACTTTAAAAAAATAAAAATGTATATTAAAAAAAAAAACACCAAAGGTAATTGACAAATTGCTGGAGTCAAAGCATGGGATAGATTGAGAGAAAAAAATTCCTGGAACCAAACCTTAGGGGCACCCAGACTTACTTGAGTCTTACCTACAGAAACCCAATCTGATTCCCACTCTGAACTTCAGAGAAAAATATCCTTATGTTTCCAGCATTGGAGGGGAAAAGTGACAATTTGAAATAAAACAGAAGCAGTCTGTTCTCATTAACAAATTCCTGCCTTATTTTACCAAAGCCTAACCAAAGAGGATTTTTCCAAATTAACTTGCTTAGGGGAAAGGAAATACCAAATTGCAGCTCTCTCCAGACTTCCTGTCTCACCTAAGGGGTGAAATTATATTGTATGATATTTCTGTTATTTTACCTCTTCACAAATACTCTGTGGTCAATTCTTGATTTTAGCCATTCAAGTGGCATTTGCA
The DNA here is from genome assembly GCA_029593785.1 of Cabassous unicinctus. Taxonomy (NCBI): domain Eukaryota; kingdom Metazoa; phylum Chordata; class Mammalia; order Cingulata; family Chlamyphoridae; genus Cabassous; species Cabassous unicinctus. The sequence goes on from JAQZBX010010052.1 coordinate 39,575, forward strand.
TTTTACATGATGGCTAATGATGTCTAGCAGCTTTTCATATATTGTTTGCTAAGTTTATATCTTCTTTCATGTATTTTCTCTTCCAAATATTTGTTCATTTTTAATTGGGCTGCACAAATTTTATTGTGTTCATTTTTATTGGGTTGTTCAAATTTTTCTTATTCATATGTAATATATTTTTATATATTCTAAATAGTAGTTATTTGATGACTATATACTTTTTAAATAATTTATCCAAGAGCATAACTTCATTTTTCTTTCCTATTTATGATCTTATTCATACAACAAAACTTTTTGCCTTGTTAAAATGCATTATCATGCCATTTCTTTTCTGGATTACAGTTTTGTGTTGAATTTAAGAGTTCTTTGCCTAATCCAAGGACCTCACAATTTTCTTCTATGTTTCATTATAGATATTACATATTTTATATTTTATATAGAATTCTATGATCCATTTTGAATTAATGTTTGTGTAGTGTGTGAGATACAAGTCAATTTTAATTTGCTGTGTGTATGTGTATGTCCAATTATTCTACCAAAATTTGTTAAAAACACTTTCATTTCCCCAAGGAATTACTTACATCCTTTTGCTGAGATTTAGTGGACCATGTATGTATGGATCTAACTGTGGACTCTCTAGGTTGTTCAGTTGTTCTAATTATCCATCTTTATGAAGTGGCCACACTTATTTGATTACTGTAGGTTTATAAAATGCCTTGAAATCACATATAAAGGACACTGGATAAGTTTAAGTTGATTCCTCATCTGAAACCATGGATGCGAAAAGGCAGTGGTATGACATAATTAAGGTGCTGAAAGAGAATAAAATGCCAGCTAAGAAAGATAACCTTTAGAAAGACCCTTCTTGCATTCCTAAAATACAAATGGTCACTCCTGAAACAAGTTAGACCTTTAAATTGAATGTCCCTATAAGAATTACAGTAATTTTTAATTTAGGCTCTTGTAATGTCAGAAGTCATTTAGTCCAACTCCCAAGGAAAGCTTACTTTCATTCTACAATGATGTTAATAATACATACACTAGGGACAGGGCATGGAAATCACAATGAATATAACCTTATTACCTTTAGTTCTCAAGATTTCATTTGAGTACACACCTTTTGCAAGGCAATTTTTATCTCCACGTTTCTCAGTGTATAGATGGAAAGATTCAGCATAGGGGAAATCACAGTATGAAACAGAGATATTTCTTTATCCTTGTTCTCACTGCCAGCAGGTAGACTATAGATATAGATACAGGGCACAAAAAACAAACCTACAACCATTACATGAGAGCTACAGGTTGACAGAGATTTGTGCCACACTGCAGAGGTGTGTGTTTTAAGATTTTAAAATATGTTTATTTAAAGGCCACCAGGACAGGGAAAATTAAAACCCCTGACATCCCTGAACTGGCAATAACTGATACAAGCAACATGTATAACTTTGTAAACCAGTTTCAAAAGAGGCTTCACACCACATACATAGTGATTGATCTGATTAAGGCAACAGAAAGGTAAACAGGACCTTGAGCTATAGAACAATAGAGTGCCAAAACCCCAGGCCCCAGGCCACGATGATCAGCGTGTTACACCTCTGCTGGTTCTTGATGGCAATGTAGTGCAGGGGCTTGGCAATGGCAACATAGTGGTCAAAAGCCATGGACACCAAGATGAATATTTCCACAGCCTCAAACAAGTGGAAGTGAAGAGCTGGGTCATCAGTTCTTTGGGGAAATGTTTTTTCTCTCTAAAGCTAAGTCTCTGATTAGCTGGGGAATTATAGCGGAGATGAAGGAGAGGTCCATGAGGGAGAGGTTGCAGAGAAAGTAGTTCATTGGCTGTTCAATTAGATGGCTGCAGGTGATAGTGAGTAAGATGATGAAGTTCCCCATTAAGACTGCCAAGTAACAGAGCAGGAACAAGAAGCAGAACAGTAGCTCTATCTGCCTATTCTCCCATAGCCCCAAGAAGACAAATACAAGTCATTGTTCTGATTTTCCGTGAGGAAATGTGACTCCAGAGTACACAATAGAAATATAATTTATCTGAAATAATACAGAATATAAAACATGTAATAGCATGTTTAACCTTGGTGTGAGTTATAAATTGAAAAATGATGCTAGTCATGGTGGATTTATTACAGGTTTTTTCATTGAAAATCTTTTTAGATTAGAACAGTTTTGTCAAATTAAATGATTTTTAATGAGAATATATTTTAATTCTCACATTTTATAAATATTTTATATTTATTAACTCCCATAACAACCCAAGCCTAAATAAGTACTATTCTTATACTCATTTTATATATGCGGCATTAGAGGCATAGGAGGATTCAATTAATCACATTATTAAGGTATATAGTAGCAGGTCCAAGACATGAATCTTTACCCCATTCCAGATTCCATGCTTTTCAAGGCTACGCAGTGTTAGCCACAGGCCAGAAGGACCCAGCTATTTTCCATCTCTGCAAAATAAAGAAGGTGTTTCTCCATCTCTGCCACTAACTTCCTGCATAAATTTAAGCCACGCTGTCCCCTTTTCTATCCTACTTATAATTTATCTGGAGTCATCAAATCAACCTAGAATTCCACATATTCACTGAAACTAAATATTTATTCTGGAAATTGAAAAAAAATCAAGGCTCTTAATCAAATCAAGAAATAACCTTATTAAGTTGCTAATATTTTCAGTGACTCTACTTCTTGTCATGTTTGGTCAAAGCTCAAGACATTTGTTGGCTGGAAATAGGGAATTAAATACAGAAATTGCTAGGCCTCTGAATATGGGACATTAATAAAAGTCTCACCATTTTCCTAATTATGTTAAAGGTGCATTTTTGAGGCTGCTGTTAGAAATACTTTATAAAGGTAATTATTCTTTGTTGCCAAGTTGAATGAATTAAGGGAATGAAATAATTACCTGCTCATTTCAACATACACTTAGATGAGCAGACATCTAGATGCTCTATATCTGGGGGTAGGGAGCTAATATGCTGAAAGCATCGCCTTTATCCCTTATCAAAATATTCTTCTCATCAAAGTCATCTGTTGCCTAAAAAACTCTTACTTTCAATGGGATGCTTTTGGTTTTTATTTTACAGTATGGGAACAATATGATGTAGTGTACAGATCCCTAGTCTAAGGAACATGAAAATGTGCATCTGATCTTGGATATCCTAATATTTCTACATTGCTAGCACTAATCACCTCATTCTATCTGACACTTCGTACCCAACAGGCAAATGCAACCAATGCTACTGGGTCTATTTACCTTCTGACAAGAACAAAAGAAATGAACCCCATGTAAAGAATATATTATGATACAGGCTTAATATTCTAACTTAAATCAAGTTCAAACATCTCCCTGAGAATGTTTTGTTGAGGATAAACAGCTGTGTAATGAAATGGGATACCATCATTGTCATAAATTAATTGGTCTGCTTTTCTTTACATAAAAGTGTTTTATTCATGTTAGACAAAGTATGAGAAAAAACATGGATAAGTATTCTGGGCTCAAAATACAGGTTAACACAGCACATTTTTATAAATTGAGAATATTGAAAACTGTCCTCTGTGTATGTTGATTAATCTAAGTTAAAGAACATTATGTATCTAGGAATAAATTTGCATTAAAACTATAGAAATATTCTAGAATAACTAAAGAACTAAAACTGTAGAAAGCCAGATTCTTGGTTAAAAATATTTCTGTAATATTGGTGGAAATTAAAGGATTTCTTAACATTTGGGTCCAGTCTTGTTGTACCTACAATGATTCCACATCAGTTGGGAAAACACAGACCTAAGTAGGAAAAGTTCCTTAAAAACTCTGCCCATAGATTAGTTACTGAGAATCTTCTTAGAAAGCAAAGTCACACTGAAATATTTCCTTGAACCATCCTCATATCATTTATTTTATTTTATTTTATTTATTTATTTTAAAAAAAAAGATTTATTTATTTATTTATTTATCCCCCCCTTGCTGCTTGTGCTTGCTGTGTCCATTTGTTGTGTGTTTTCTCCGTGTCTGCTTATCTCCCCCCCTCTGTGAGGTCCCGCTGCATCAGCCAACCGCGCCGCGCGGGCTGGCCTGCCCTCACAAGGAGGACCCGGGAAGCGAACCCGGGGCCTCACACATGGTAAATGGGGCCTCTATCAATTGAGCCACACCCGCCTCCTGTTGTGAGGTCTTGCTGCATCAGCCCACTGGGCCACACGGGCCGGCCGACCCTCACAAGGAGGCCCCAGGAAGCGAACCCGGGGCCTCCCATATGGTAAACGGGAGCTCTATCGATTGAGCCACACCTGCTTCCCTCATTTATTTTAAATAATTTATTGAAGTATATTATTCATACATGAACATACATAAACTATAAGTGTTCATTAAACATCGTGAGCTTACAAAACAAACATGCATAACATCATCCAGGGCTCCCACACATCACCCCCCCCAAACACCCTGCATTGTTATGAAGCATTTGTTAACAAATCATGAAAGAGCATTGTCAAAGTATTACTACCAACTATAGTCTGTATCTTCCTTCCCTATACATTTTTCAAGGATTTATTTATTTATTTATTTACTTTTATCCATTTTTACCCCACCACCACCACCTTTTTTGCTGTTTCTGTGTCCATTCGCTGGGTGACTCTGTGTCCATTTCCTGCCCTCTCTTCTCATCCTTCTCCTCCTGTCTTCACTGGGATTCAAGCCTCGGAACCTCCGATGTGGGAGAGAGGCGTCCTACCACCTGTGCCACCTTAGTACCTAGTTTTTTGGTGCGTCTCATCTTGGCTCTCCCTTGTGTCACTCTCCTGTTACATCATCATCTTGCTGCATGGCTCGTGGGGCCTGGTGGCTCACCTGCTCACGGGCCCTGATGGCTCACCCACTCACAGGGCCTCATGGCGCATCTGTGCATGGGGCCTGGCGGTGCACCTGCTCGCAGGGTCTGGCGGCACATCCGCGCGGGGCCTGGTGGCCCACATGCCTTCTCTCTATATATATATATTAATTTTTACCAGAAGATCCTGGAGATCGAACTCAGGTCCCTCCATGTGGGAGATGGACGCCTAACCACCCAAGCCACATCTGTCCCCCTGTTATATCTCTTAAGGTTGACCAAAGATACCCAAAGTTACAGTCTTTTCCCATACAGGATGGTCATATAATATATCAGGTTTAGTTTATCACCAGCATTACAAAAACCAGACCTAGGGAGAAAAACTAGGTCTGGGGACACATGCATGGTTTCTAATATAGCGAATGTTTAGCCTATCCTGATTATCACAAAATTAGGACAGTGAGAATATTTTCACCTTCATATTTTAATTATAGTTTTATTATAATGCTTAAAATCTCTCTCAGTTGTAGGCAAATCCATTCTCTCTCTCTCTCTCTCTCTCTCTCT
>JAQZBX010010053.1:0-44978 GCA_029593785.1 Cabassous unicinctus
GAGTTTGTTTTATTATGGTCATGCTTTTGATGTTTTATCTAAGAAATAATCACCAAACATATATACTCAAATATGCTTTGTGTGTGTGTGTGTGTGTGTGTGTGTGTGTGTGTGTGTGTGAGGTACTGGGACCAGGGATTAAACCCAGGACCTCATATGTGGGAAGCCAGTGCTCAACAACTGAGCAACATTAGCTCCCCTGAGTTGGTTATTCCATTTGTTTGCATGTTGTTTGTTTTTATTTGTTTTCAGGAGGTACTGGGAACTAAACCCAGGACCTCCCATGTGGGAAGCAGGTGCTCAAACACTTCAGCCACATCTGTTCCCCTCACATATGTTTTTAAACAGATTTATTAAGATATAATTTTAATACCATAAAGTTCATCCTTGTAAAATGTAGAATTTTTCTTTATTATATTCTGACTTATATACAACAATAATTATGGTCTGTTTTAGAACATTTTTATCATGTTGAGAAAGAAACACTATACTCCTTACCTATCCCCCCTCTCTGCTCATTTCCCCACAGTCCTAAGGAACCACTAATCTACTTTCTATCTCTATAGAGTTTCTTATTCTGTACTATCATATTAATTGAATCATAAAATTCATCATCTTTTCTGTTCACATATAAAAGTTTTTTTTTTTTTCTTTTTCTTTTTTGTTTAGCTATAGGGCTGGGGATTGAAACTGGGACCTTGTATGTGGAAAGCTGGCACTCAACCACTAAGCCACATTGGCTACCCTTAGTAGTTTTTTTCATCTGTTTGTTGTTTGTTTGTTTTTTTCTTTTTAGGAGGCACTGGGAACTGAACCTGAAACCTCCCATGTGGGAAGCAGGCACCCAACCACTTGAGACTCATTCATTCCTCCACACTTAAAGTTTTGATGGTTTATCCAAGTTGAAGTATATATCAGTAATTCATTCATTCTTATGGGCTGAAAAATATTCCATTGTGTCATTTTGTAACTATACTATAGGTTTTTATAAATAACTTTTTTCTTAGGAAAATTGCAGGTATACAGAAATATCATGCATAAAATACATAAAACACAGAATTCTCACATATCACCCTATTATTAATATCTAGTATTAGTGAGGTACATTTGTTATAATTCAGGAAAGAACATTTTAATAAGTGTACTATAAACTATAGTTGACCATTTAAAAATGGGTTAATTGTGTTATACAATCTTATGGTTTTCCTTTTAATTTTCAGTCTCTTAACATACATATGACCTAAAATTTCATCTTTTAACCAAATTCACATATATCACTTATTGCTTTTAATTACATTCACAATGTGTTACATTCATCACCATTCATTACCAAAACTTTACAATCAAACTCAATAGAAATTCTGTACAATTTAAGGATTAACTCCCCATTCCTTACCCTTACCCCAGCCTCTTATAATCCATATTCAAGAGTCTGACTTTATGAGTTTACTTATTCTAATTATTTCATATCAGTGACATATGATATTTGTCCTTTTATGTCTGGCTTATTTCATCCACGTTGCTGCATGAATCAGAACATTCCTTTTTAATGCTAAATAATATTCCATTGTACATATATACATTTTGTTTATTCATTGGTTGATGGACAGTTGAGTTGCTTTCATTTTTTCCAATTGTGAATAATACTGCTAATGCTAGGAACATTGGTGTGAATGTATCTTTTCATTTCATGCTTTGAATTCTTTTTATACCACAGTTTTTAATCCATTCATCTGTTGATGGACAATTGGTTTACTTCCAACATTTGGCTATTATCAGTAATGCTGCTATAAAGACTTGTAGTCAAGGTTTTTTGGGGGGCTTATATTTTCATTTTTCTTTTGTATATACCTACGACTGGAATTTCAGGATCTTATGGTTATTCTATACTTAATCATTAGAGGAATAGCCAGAGTGTTTCTCTTCATGTCCACATCATTTTACATTCCCAGCAAGAGAGAATAAGTGATCTCATTTCTTCTACACCCTAAGCAAATAACTTTTGAATATTATGTTTTATTTTAGGCATCTTAGTGTATGTAGAGAAGTACTACATTATGTTTTTTAAAAACTTTTAATGGAAAAGTTGTAGGTTTACCAAAGCCATGTAAAAATACAGAGTTATCATATACCCCACTATCATTAACACTTCTTATTAGCATGGTATCTTTGTTGGAACTGATGAAAGAATATTTAGATTGCACTCCTAACAAAGTCCACAGTTTACATTCAGATGTATTTTCCCTATATAGCACCTTATTATAAAAACCTTGAATTAGTGTGGCACATTTGTCATTTTCATGAAAGAACATTTTTATAATTGCACTATTAACTATTTACCACCATGTTGCTGAATTCACTTATTTACTCAAGTAGTTTGTTGTAGTTTTTCATGACTATCTATGTAAAGGATAATATCACCTAGAAATAGTGAAAGTTTCACTTTTTCCTTTCCAATTTTGATGCCTGTTATTTCTTTTCCTTATCAAACTGCTCTACCTAAAACTTTTCCAGTGCAGAGTTGATCAACATTGGTGAAAAGTGACATCTTTATCTTGTTCCAGATCTTAGAGGGAGAGCTTTATGACTTTTGCTCTTGACCATGATGTATGCTGTGGGTTTTCATATATGTAATTTATCATGTTGAGTAAATTTCCTTCTATTCCCATTTTCTAAGTTTTTTTTTTTTTAATCAAGAAAGGTTGCTGGATTTTGCTAAATGCCTTTTCTGCACCAATTGAGATTATCACGTGTGTTTTTTCCTTCATTTTGTTAATGTGGTGTATCACATTGATTTTCTTTTGTTCATTTGTTTATATTTTTATTTTTAAAGAAGTTTTATATTACATAAATGTTACATAAAAAATATAAGGGGTTCCTATAGGTCCCATTCCCTCCCCTCCCACACTTTCCCACATCCTTCATTAGTGTGGTACATTTGTTAGAATTGCTGAAACCCATATTGAAGCATTGCTACTATCCATGGACTACAGTTTACATTATAGTTTACACATTGTTCTACACAATTTTGTAATTTCTGACAAAGTGTACAGTGGTCTGTATCTCTCACTGCAATGTCATGCAGGAAACTCCAATGTCCCAAAAATGTCCCTATAGTATACCTATTCTTCCCTCTCCCATCCCACAGAATTTCTGGTGGCCACTACCTTTACATTAATGGTATGAGTTCTTCCATTGTTAGAATAATAATAAGTCTAAAGTAGAATAATAATAAATCTACTTTAGTCCATTGTTCATTCCCCAATCTTGAGGATTTGGGGATGGTAATGCCCACTCTGCTTCTAGTTGAGAGGGAGTTTAGATCCCATCAGGCAGATGGATGGAGTTATCTTGCTTGCAATTAAAGATACTCTCTGTTCCTTGGGATGGGCATTGTTCATCATCATCACCTTGTTAGTTGTCCTTAGTGAAACCAATGAACTGGAGAGTAGGTGTTGCAACTTTGCTGAAATTCAGTGTTCAACAGGCATATAGATTGACCAAAGATTTAAGTCTCTGGGAAATATATTTATCAAATATAGTGCTAATTATGGGTTCAAATCAAAGAGGCAGAAAAGCTATTTGTAGAGAACCTATAAATGAGTCTAACTCTGTTACACTGGGGAGAAAAAATTCCAAAGTAAGGCCCACTGATGGTGCTGAATTCCTGAGCTGTCTTCCCTGCTTATAGTTTCTAGACTATATGCTCTAGAGCCCTCAGAAGCACCACTATTTGAGGCACTGTTTACTGTGGCAGTCAATCAGTCCTGCTGAGACTTCCATAAGTGTAACCTCTAGAATGACCTCCTGACTCACTTTGAAATCTCTTAGCCATAAAATCTCACTCATCTTTACACTTTCCCCCTTTTGGTCAAGGTCTTTTTCAAGATGAATGTCTAGGTGTTGCTTGGTAATAATCCCTCAGTGCAGGGAGGCTCATCCCTGGGAGTCATATCCATGCCAGGGGGAAGTTAGTGTGTTTATATGCTGAGTTTGGCTTAGACAGAGGCCATATATGAGCAACATGGAGGCTTTCAGGAGGTAACTCTAGGCAGTATATAATACTAGATAAGTTTCAATTTCACAAGAAAAGGTTCATAAGTACAATCATCAATATCAATGCCCTGGCGTAATGGTCTGTCTTCCTTCACTAGACATTGCCCTTGCACTTGGGGGATTCTTGATGTCTTATTAGGGAATCTAGCAGAACTCCCCAGGATGGGAATACAATATGCTTTCAGTTCTTGTGTGGATCTCCACTCACTGAGATAATGTCCCATGAACACTTGAACATACTCACGTGTCTTACAGACTTGGTCCCAGGTGAACCCCTTCCCATATGTCCCAACATCACTGACACCCTGTACCAGTGATCCTCCACTGCCACTGCTATCTGCTATGTCCCTTCTATGCTCCAAAACCTCTCCAAAAATGAAGCCAACAAAATGACCAAAATGAATAAGAAAAGGAAATAATAATTTAAAAAATAACCAATAAAATACAAAAATTTAAAACAATATGAAATAATAAAAAAATAAAAAAAATTTAAACATTGTTTCTTTCATCACTGTAAGATCTCTTGTCTTGTGTGTACAGTGATATTTTCTTCCATATATTCCCCCAGTGTCTTATTTTTTTCATTATATCTTCACAGGAGCTTTAGAATACAGAAAAGTCACATAGACAACAGAGGTGAGTCCCATATACCTAATGCCCTCTCCCCTTTCCCCACTACCTTATTAATAATGTTTTACATGTGAATGATACATTTGTTACAATTGATGCAATTGATGTACAAATATTGAAACAGTGCTACTAACCGTGGTCAAGGTTTGTATTATGATTCATATTTTGGATCATACACTTTTCTAGGTTTTGACAAAATTTGAAGTGTCCTATATCCATTATTGCTGATCATGCTAAAGCCCTAAAAATGCCCTATATTCAACTATTCTATCTTTCCTTCCTCTTCCCCATGGAACTTATGGTAATGACTAAGCTTCAATTTGTGAAAAATAAGATTCATAGTTACTTGCAATAAAATTGAGGGCTTGACATATTGGTCTGTTTTATTAGGCACTGCCTCTGTTCTTGAGGAATACTTGTCCCTCTAATTGAGAACACAGCAGGACTCCATAGGATGGGAGTTCAATATTTTATTGTTTATTGTGTGGGTCTCCATACACTGATACAACATACTATGACAAAGTGAACACATAGATATTCCATAGGAGACTACCCTGATGCACACTATCCTGTATATCCCCCACAGCTGACACCCTACACCAGTAACCCTCCTCTGCCATAGTTGCTAAAAGAATATTTCCAACATTATATGTTTAGCCACAGACCTGCAAATCCCCAGAATTCATCTGCTTCTTCCCTCAACCCTACCCCAAAGCCCATGGATAATCCAACCTAAGCCCCACCCTACTTCTCCTCACAGACCAGCACCACTGAACCCAAACACGTCACTGCACCACTGCCATGCCCATCCACTGGCCAACCCCACTTTTCCACCTTATCATAGATTTTGCACTTATGGGCATCGGCTCACAACCCTCTCTTTCCTTCTGTCTCCTGTAAACCTATCTTCCAGACTCTATCTCTGTGAATCTGCTTAATTTGCATAATTCATAACAATGAGGTCATGTAATATTTGTCCTTCAGTGCCTGGCTTACTTCACTCAATGTAAGGTCGCCAACATTCATCCATGTTCTCCCATGTGTTAATACTGCATTCCTTCTTAGAGCTGAGTAATATTTCATTGTATGAATATACCACAGTTCGCTTATACATTCATCTGTTGATTGACATTTGGGTTGCTTACAACTTTTAGCAATAATGAATAATGCTGCTATGAATATTGGTGTACATATATCTATTTGTGCCCCTGCTTTCAATTCTTCTGGGTATATACGCAACAGTGGGATTGCTGGATCATATGGCAGTTCTAAAGTTAAGTTCCTGAGGAACTGCTAAACTATCCTCTACAATGGCTGTACCATTCTACATTCTCACCAGCAGTGGATAAGTATTCCCTTTCCTCCACATCCTAACCAACACTTGTTGTCCTCTGATTTTTAAATAGCTGCCAGTCTAATGGGTGTGAAATATCTCACTGCAGCTTTTATTTGCATTTCCCTAATAGCTTGTGATGTTGAGTATATTTTCATGTGTTTTTTAGCCATTTGTATTTCTTTGGAGAAGTGTCTGCCCATTTTTAAAATGGATTGTTTGCCTTTTTATTTTCAAGGTGTAGGGTTTCTTTATAAATGCTGGATATTAGCCCTCTATCAAATAGTTGGCTATCAAATATATCCTCCCATTGCTTATGCTGTCTGTTCACTTTCTTTACAAACTCCTTTGAAGCACAAAAGTTATTTTTTAATTTGAGGAGATCCCATTTATCTACTTTTTCTTTCATTGCTCATGCTTTGGGTATAAAATTTATGAACCCATTTCCTACTGCAAGATCTCAGAGATGCTTTCCTATATTATCATCTAGGAGCTTTATGGACTTGGCTCTTATATTTAGATCTTTGATCAATCTTGAGTTAATTTTTGTATAAAGTGTGAGATGGTGGTCCTATCTCATTCCTTTAGATATGGCTATCCTATTCTCTAAGCACAATTTGTTAAAGAGACCATTCTTTCCCAATTCAGTGGGCTTGGTGACCTTGTTGAATATCCATTGACTGTATATATGAGAATCTATATCCAAACTCTCAATTTTGTTCCATTGTTTGGCAATGTCTATTCTTGTGTCAATACAACACAGTTTAGACCACTGTAGCTTTGAAGTATGTTTTAAAGTCAAGTAATGTGATTCCTCCAATTTTGTTTTTCTTTTTCAATGTCTTTGGCTATTTGGGACCCTTTGTCCTTCCCAATAAGTTTGATACTTAGCTTTTCATATTCATTGAAAAACACTTTTATAATTTTTATTGGGATTACATTCAACCTGTAAATCAATTTAGGTTGGACAACATCTTAATGATGTTTAGTTTTCCAATCCATGAACAGGAAATATTCTTACATTTATTTATGTCCTCTTTGAATTCTTTTAACAATGTTGTATATTTTTTATATGCAAGTCCTTTACATCTTTAGTAAAATATGTATATCTGCTATATATTTCATTCTTTTGGTTGCTATTGTAAATTGAACTTTTTCTTGATTTCTCCCTCAGATTCCTTATTATTGGTATGAAGAAATGCTACTTTTTTTGCACATTGATCTTATATCCTGCCACTTTACCAAACTTAGTTATCAGCTCTAGAAGCTTTGTTGTAGATTTCTCAGGGCTTTCTATGTATAGGATCATGTCATCTGCAAATAGTGAAATTGTTACTCCTCCCTTTCCAATTTGGATGCCTTTAAATCTTTTTGTTGCCTAAATCCTTGAGCAAGTACTTCTAACACAATGGTAAATAAGAGCAGTGACAGTGGGCATCCTTGTCTTGTTTCAGATCTTAGAGGGAAAGTTTTTAGGATTTCACCATTAATGATGTTAGCTACGAGTTTTTCATATATACCTTTTATCACATTGAGGAAGTTTCCTTCTATTCCTATCTTTTGAAGTGTGTTTTTTAAAGAAAATGTACTGTGTTTTATTAAATGCCTTTTCTGTACTGAGCCAAAGTTGGTATAAAGAGACTCAGACCTGACTCCCCATGCTGTGGTTTTATTCTTTTTTAAATACCTAAGTTAGTTCTTAGTATTTGCTTTGATTATGTATTAGCTTTTATGCATATGGGTGAACATACATAGCTAGCTATGTAATTGTATGATTAATATGTTCAGGAAATCACACTTGTACATACATTGTATAATCAAAAAAAGGGGCCACATAACACCACATCTTGGTGGGAATTTTATTGTTTCTTAAGCAAGTTGAAGTGAGGACAGCAAGTCACTTTTTCTGCACAGGTCCAGGCAAGTTGAAGCTGGTTTTCATACTTCATTGCTTCAACAGGATATTCTCAAACACAGGAAAGGAATTTGGCACCAAGAGAGGGTTACATTTCATTACCATCTAATTTACATATATTTTTTTATATTCTAGCAAGAAGGAGAAACAAGTTACTTTCAGATATTTGGTCATCCTACATCCATCAACAGGACATCCTTGAAAAAGAACAAAAGAAAAATAAGTAAAATATTTTTAAATGAGTAGAAGATATAAGAAAGCTAGGGAAACTGACCCAAAACTAATAAAAATCAATGTTATTAGTAAAATAACAAAGTGAATGATATAAAACCAATTTTATAATTTAACGCAATAAAAATTTAAATAAGAGAAACTCTAGAGTTTTGGAATGCTCACTCTTTTTTAGGAAAAATAAAGTCAAAAATAAAAATTCTTTAATATATTTCCTTCCTACTCTATATAATTCAAAGATAAATATTTACCATCTGGACCCCAAAAAAAAAAGAATCAGAAGTCAAATATGGGAACAAGTTTCCCCACCTGGATGAGATACTGGTGAATGCCTTCAAAGACTTTGGAGAATCCAGTTATGATCCTTATAATATTATCAAAACATAAATTCTTTCTCAATCATGGCAAGATATAGATTTAGAGAATTCTTGCATGTAGGTGCTATACATACACAACCAAAAAATAATTTATTTGGTCAGATGCTGTCTATGATAGTGACATATATTAAGTGAAGTAAGTCAAAGCAAACTTATTTCAAAGTGGACTCCAATATGGAGTCAGTAAGATTTATGTCAAGAAATGAGATTAAATGTATTACAAAGAACATACTTACATAATCTCAAGAATATGTAACAAAATTTTGTAATGAAATCACTCATGCCTTATTTCATTCAAAAATAGATTGTACAAAAAAGTATCATTCAAATTCTCAGCAAAACTGAAGTATTGACTTAAGTCCTTGGTGCCTTTAGGATGGGTGAGTGCTCTGCTTAGGCTCTCCTTCCTGATCTCTTCAAGAGCCAATAGGAAGCAGGTGTTCTGCATCCTCAATGTTGCTATAATATTTAAAACCATTCATGGCCATGCAGAAGCTTATTGCCCAGCCCTTCCTGGTCTGTATTGACAGATATGTTTAGTGCTGTGGTTCCTTGTTAGGCATCTCTTTGTTTCCACACATCAAAACCACATTGCTCAACATCACATCAGAAAAACTCTGGTGGAGTGGGTGTACTTCAGTGGTTGACTGCAAATTTCATATATAAGAGGTCCTCATTCAATCCCCAGTACCTCCTTAAGAAAAAATCATAATGCAGAGCAGATGTAGCTCAGTATTTGAGCACCTGCTTTGCATTTATGTGGTCCCAGGTCAATCCCTGGCACTTCCTAAAATAAATAAATAAATAAACAAACAAACAAATAAATAAATGTACTACATAGGTACATAAAAAAGACAGTATAAATATATATTTTTAAAATCTGATATCTGAAATCCATTAACCAGTCACTTGTTTTTCTTTTATTCAGCAATGTAGTGGGTTAAAGAGAGGTTATTTATTGGGTCCTCTCACCAGTAATGGATTAGGCATTAGGCTAGGTATTACAGCCATAAATGGACAGTTGAACAAAACCAAATATTCTTACCTCCTTGCATCTTATATTCTAGCAATACACAGATAGAAAAGCAAAGACCAATCGTGATATAAAACAAAAGAGCTTTAATACGAATAAAGTATAAACTCAAATTATAAATCATACGCTTGCCTTCTCATATTGTACCATATCTAAACACAACTTTTCGTGATGTTCAATGTCCAAAATATCCAAAGAAATTTAGTAATGTTGAAGATAGAGAAGATAGAATGTATTCCACAATTATCCAATAAATTTGCATTTGAAAGCACCACATCCTGAAAGAGAAAAAAAAAAGCTAAACCAATATTTATAGGATGATTCTTTGCCTTATAGTGTGGAAAATACTAATTAAACAATGTAAGTACTTTAAGAAGTCAAAAGAAATACAATGTAGACATCATTTGAGGCAAGGCATAGGAGGCAATTAATAGGGAGAAGCAGAAATAAACACTTGAATTGGGATGGATGAGGATGGGACAAAAAGAAAAGTTTAACCCCAACTGTTTAAATTTGTGAAGAGTTAGACTCTTTGATTTCAGATTAAAAATACTTTAAAACATAATTTAAGCCATAGTAATGACAGTGATTTTTCATAAGTAGACAAGAATACAGATTATATTTTTTATCTCCTGCTTTCTGAGATTATATTACATGATTTCAAGGATTTCTGTTTTCCATTTTATTAAAGTTATTTCCATGCTTCATATCTAAATTAATGAAGAATATTTTTTGGACTGCTTAGTTTAGTTTAGGACATTATTATTCAGAATATCCTTTTTAGCTATTTTAATAGCCAATTCAGATTTTCTGATATTGTAGATGGAAATTTACCAATGTAATATTGCCATTTTTTTTTTATTAATCCTGTGAGGTATTTGATCCTGTTAGGATTATTCTTTCCAAGAAAAAGTCATTGATTTGGGGTCATTTAGTTCTATTTGGAAAATTGGAGAAATTGTGAACAATTTCCCCCTCCCTCCTTAAGGATTGGTCTATTGTCTATGATTGGTATATTTTAATCAAGAAATGTACACATCCACATAATTCTGTTCAACATGAATACAATTTTCTCAAATTTGATGTAGTCTTAGACTCAGACTTCATACTTCTCATAGAAAAGTCATGAATTGTTATTCCCTTGGCTCAGAAAGAATTTCTGGGCCTGATAACTAAATAATAATACATTATTATAAATAAACATTAATTAAATATTTTAAGCTTATTTCAAAGCACTCTACAAATAACAATTTATTTCATCATTCAGAGTAAAAAGTTGGTTTAAAATACCACTGACATTCTATGAATGAAGAAATTAAGACACAGAAGGAAGGTAGTACATCATATTGAATGGTGCTTGAATTTATCTTGGAGCTCTACTCGCATCAGGAGCATTTGACCACAGGGATCATTGATATTCAATCCTGGCCTCCAGGCATCCTCAGTTTAAAATCACTTTAATGTCTAGAAACATGAATATTTCTTGTCCATCTAAGAGTTAGGTGTCTGCCACTCCCTGCAGCAGCTACCTATTGTTGAGGCTTCCTACCCATTGTTGAAGGTTTCCAAGCTACAGCTGTCCTGTTAAGGTTACAGAAGCAACTTTGACTGCAGAGATAGGCATTTTTAGGATAAAATTCCTTTTAAACAGGAGGAAACACTTTTACCAAGGTACATAGTACGCCCATGAATCTGGGGCTATGAAATTAGGTTATTTAGGACACTTCTCAAAAATTCGAGTCTATCTTATTAGATCTTGGAGGTCATTTACATTTCCCACCCTTAATAAATATTATTTTAAACCTTTCCCATGACTTGAATTTCCACAGTCCTGACTTCCCATGCACATTCAGTAGTTTATTTGAAACCTATTTCAGAAATGAAATAAGTACTTTTTGATGTAGGTATTTTTGGCCATTAAATTTGAAAGTATTCCTCTTTTGACATCTTTCCCATAACAGATGAGGCATTATCTTTTATCCCAGATGTCTTAGTTATCTCTAACTTAGTGTTTGAATCCCATTTCTTCCTGCAGTATCATTAATTTTATATCTTTATTTATGTTATATACTTTTTATTTTAAACTACTCCCTCTCAATTTGATCTATCCTCTTAGATTTCAAACACATTCTAAAATTTGTCATTCTGAAATTTGAAAATAAAACACTTTTGAACTTTTATTTCCAGCTGATGGTCTCTCATGTCCTTTCAATGGAAGGTGAAAGCAGAGTCCATTCATCAACATTTCTCTTCATCCAACTCCATTCTCACCCTTTTCAGTCGGAGTGTATCTTCCTATTCATGAACATCAGTCTTGATGACAATATTTCCTCCATATAGCAATCTCATAAGATTTTGTCAGCCTTCATCATATTTCATCCTCAGAAGAACTGGATTAATTTCTTAATACTCAAAGTCTGTGCAAGGAGTTCTTCTCTTAAGGGGGATATAGTCCATCCCTTGTGCCACTTGGATCTCTATATATTCAGGGAGCACTCCCCTTGGCTTCCAAGTGTCCTCTCTTCCTGTAGGAATTTTGCAAGAGGAAGCTTATTGACACCATAAAGCCACTGCTTTGCAGGTGGTCTTGGTGAAGCAGGCTAGTAAGATAGGGAGTCAATAGATGGATTTGGAACCTGGCAAGAAGCTCAAGTGGACATCAATACCCTCAAGATGGCTGGTGGAAGACCCTCATGAAAATCCCATTCAGAATCAGGTTTCACAATTTAGAGTGAAGTTTCCTCCAGAAGCCAGGAGAAGCCCTGGATATTCTCCAGGGACTTTATCACTGGGCCTCCCTGAGGGATTGATGGGTGGGTTAATCAACCAAAACAGCAAAGAGCTGGAATTCCTCCTATCCATTAGCAAAGGGAAAGAATAATTAGTGGTTTAAAAAGGAAGCAAACCTCTC
The DNA here is from genome assembly GCA_029593785.1 of Cabassous unicinctus. NCBI lineage: Eukaryota > Metazoa > Chordata > Mammalia > Cingulata > Chlamyphoridae > Cabassous > Cabassous unicinctus. Next base: position 12,487 of record JAQZBX010010053.1, read on the forward strand.
AATTTCTCTTTCTTTCTCTCTCTCTCTCTCTCTCTCTCTCTCTCTCACCTTCTGTGCCCTGCTCTCTCCATGTCCCCCTGCATGGATCAACATGCAAGTAAAACCTGGGCATTTATCATCTATAATAGGAAATTGTAGTCTGTAAATCAGTTCTCTTTATCACTTTTCAGCCCTTTCCTCTCTACCTGAGATCCACGATCTGTTATTTTCTCTCATTTCTCGTCCCTCCTTACCTTAATAAAATACTGGCCTAATTAACCCGACATGCTCTTGAAATTCATTTCAGCAGCATAGTAAGAACCTAATCCAGGAACATTGGGGTCACAACTGATACTCAATATCTCCCATCTTGTTCATTCTACATTTCCCTCACCCCCACCTAGGCCCTCTGCTAGTCTAAGAATCTTACCTGGTGCCAGATCATCTACTCTCTTGGATCTGATCTCTGGGTCACAATGCCCTTCTCAGGCAGAGTTGGCAGCTCTTGTCCATTTATTGACACAATAAGGCAGGGGTGCCTAATTAAATCATGTGGGTGCCAAACATATTCTTCCTTGTCCCTCTTATAAAACAGCATACCTCCTTCTTCCTGATTTGCCAGTTCAAGCACTCCTGCCAAGACAGGGGCCCCTGTTCTTCCTGACAGGCCCTGAGCATGAAGAACAAGAAGTGCCAGCTGGTGAACAGGGCAAAGAGCTCAATGGCACTATTCTTGGGTCTTTGTTTTTTAAATAAACATTAGAATCAGTTTGTCACCTTTGTTAGGAAATTCAGTGTGAAGTTTGAGTGAAATTTCATTGTATTAATTAGACAAGTGACATATTAACAATATATTGAATGATACTATTTGTGTTTGTAGAACTATATAAATTTCTAAACCTATTGCTCCTTTTCCAGACTTGAGGAAAACAATAAATGATACCTCTACCCCATTCTTGGTAGGATGGTGAAAACTGGGAAAGATAAAGGACATAAAGTAGATGAAGATTAAATTTTCTGTCCTTTGTTGCTATAGGGCATGGAGGACAAGGTTTGGATATACCTAATTTCACAGAAGACATCTCAAGGGGAAAATCTGGACATAGTAGATTGTAAGGTAAATTTGACTATGTGTAGTAGAGTGACAGCAGTAGCTTTAAGATTCTTTTGGAAAAATTTGTATTATAAATGTGTGATAAAAAATGAAGCTAATGACAAAATAATGCAAGAAAGAAAATTATGTAAACAAGAAATTTGTAAATAAGCAAACTTAGCAATATATAATACTTGCATAATGATGCATAAATGAATTAATTTAAACTAATGATATAATTATTTTGGAAATATTGGGATTGACAAATACACTACTGAGCACCACAAGGAAGTCAATCTATTGCATATTCATTGGCAAAGTCAAAATTAAAGATGAAAGTATATAATGTCAACTTGGGGATATCCACAAGAATTAAAATATTTCAAAACTGTTATGCTTGGGAAATGTGGCTGAAAATGTATAGAAACAGGACAGACTCCTATTTGTCATTCCAAGTGTGTCTGTGTTATTTGGTATTTTAATGAAAAGCACTTTGTTTTGAACATTTGGAAAATGGCAGACTTAGTACCAAGATCCAGGTACCTAAATTATTGCAGTGTAGACAAAGCATTTCCTGAGATAACCATCTTGACAATGTCTTTGTTTTGATATAAACAGAATGAGGCAGAGGTGGAATCTTCATTGTTATGCACAGGTCTTAAGCATTGTGAAATGAGACATTGGAATGAATTCTGACCAGTGCTGCTCATTCTTCAATGTATCCCTTGGGATATGTATCCTCAGGATCTTGTTAAAATGCAGATCTTGCTTCTATAGGTCTGCTGTCAGGGCTTTGATTCTGATTTTCTACCAATCTCTCTAACATGCCCATGCTGCAGACCCACTTACTATACAGTGTGAATCTGAAGCCCTGTTTTGGATCTCAGCTCCTTAGGGGAGTGGTTCCCAAAATTCTGATGCCTACTGAAAACATCTGAGGTACCCATACCAAACACAGGAACAATTAATTTCATATCTCTGAATGGGACCCAGGAATTAGAATTTTTTAAAGCTCCCAGGTGAATTCAGTGTGCAGACACATTTGAGATCTACTTTCATAGAGTGTTTATTGGAATATGGAAAACTTCTATATTAATATGTGTAAATAGTATTCAGCACAGAAATTGTATGGATTTTTTTTTTCATTTTGTGTAATCTGATTAAAGAATGTACTATCTTTATGTTCACTGGAATGTTATATTCCCTATATATTTTAGAGGATTACAAAACATCTCTCATTTTAAATATTAACCTAAAAGTAATTTCAGGGGAAAAAAAGTTCTTGTGAAACTAAACTTGAAGTTCTGAAAAATCATATGGACAAGCAACTCTCAAACAAAACTGGATTAATATTTCTTGCCTACTTTACTACATGACACACTTCTTGTCTTCGTCAAAATTCCTCAAAAAAAAAACTCATGTGGAACCTCGCTATAAATAAGGATTTTTCCCTGATGGAGTTACAAGGAAAGGGAAAGGCCAGAAATTTCTTTGGCAACCAATTCCATCCATGGCCATTAGGGAGTAACTGCTTTGCTTCAAGTACAGTACACTCTTTGCAGGGAAGTCCAGATGTTGTTCTGAATGAAGTGGTACTTCCCAACAATGTAGAAGTTCAGGAGGTCCTTTATATCTTTATAGTTGTCTGCCTCTTCCCACTGACAGTGGCAATGGCTCTTCACCAAACCTATTTAGTGCAATGTTAGGTTAAAAGACAATGCTGGGCTGGCTGATGTAGTCTTCTTCAGTGAAAGGAAATGGATGAGCTGAGAAGCTGAGAAAGAGCCACTATATGATGACATTCAAAATAAATATACTTAGGAAAGAAAAGGTCAGAAAGTCTGGTTAAAATGTTGGCAAAGCTGGAAGGAAATGGGGTATATATGAGCAATTCCTACATACCAATATAATCAGCTGCTTCTTGAAATGCTAAAAGTCTGGTAGTAGAAATGAATTTTTAATAAAATGGAAATGATTGTCATATATATTATCCTAGGTTTGTGTTTCTCAAAATATTTTTTCTACTGACATTTGCAACCATATTCAGATTTTAAAAAATCCACTAATAATAGGGAATTAAAAGTGAAACAGTTAAGTTTTACTCAAATATACATTTCAGTTCTTGCTGAAAGGCAATAAAGTCATATAATACTTATGGTAGGTACTTAGGTTTTAATTCTTTCCCATTTTCTTCTCAATGCACTGTGATATGTCTTAAACTATCTTCACTTAAATCTTCTAACCTTGAAAGTCTGGTTATCCCTAACTCAGTGAATCCACTGAATGCTTCTTCATCTTACAAGATTCCTCAACAAACTCCCTGGTTCCTTTCTTCTAAAATTTATTTGTTTTGGTCTCCAAGTTCACCATATTAACTTGGATTTCTCTGGCTCTACTTTCTAGGTATTTGCAAGCTCATTTTGAAACATTAGTTTTTGGAACTCTGCAGGACATAGTCTCAGGTCTTCCTTATCTTCGTCCTCTCTACCTATCCAGTATCTTCCATTCCTTTGACCTCAAAGATCCTCTATATGTTTACAACACATAAACTTCCCAGGCTAAATTATATGCCAGATCCCAAGACCTACACATAAATTTATCCACTGGGATATTTCAGAGTTTCCTCATCAGTCATGCAATGGACTTTTGAAAGCTTGCTTGTCTTTAATAATTCAAACGTTAATAAGTGACCTCACCTGTCACCCAATACCTTGAGTAAAAAACCTTAGAACAATTCTTAGTATAAAATATCTGCAGTTTTAAGAGTTTTCCATCTCCAAAAGTGAAAGAGCTTTACATTATATATTCAGACCCTCCTTGCATTGTTCTCTTTTGAATGATCTCTTCTAATGTAGCTCTTAAATGCCACGGTTCCAGACTGTTTTATTTGCTATTATAACTTTATACCCTTGGACAGCCTTAGCTCAGTGTCAACCTGCAACAAAACATTTCTGACAAAAAGATATCATCAATCACCTCAAAAATGTTGTTGTGTGACTAGGCTGAAATCTTATAGGACTATATAAGAAAACCATGAAAATAGAGCCATTGATTACCTAAAATGAATGCTAATAAAATAATACAGAATACAACTTTTAAATTTTCAGAAGAGTGAATTTAAAAAGAAAACGGAAAACATTACCTTGGAATTAAATGCCTGTAACTAAAATTAAAATACCTAGCTTGATTTTGTTGTTGAAATAATGTTTGTTCCATAAGTCAAGATTTGCCTGAAGATTTTCATAATTTTAATTTTAAAAAAAAATAGAGAAGTGGCTGTGGCTCAAGCAATTGGTCTCCTGTTTACCATATGGAGGACCAAGGTTTGGTCCCCAGGATGTCCTGGTAAAAAAAAAAAACAGATGTCTCAGACAATCACAGAGAGGCACAGGCCCCTGAATGGCTCAGAGAGGTGCAGGCCCTAATGCAGCATGGAGAAGCACAGGCTTCAATGTGGTGAGGTGACACACAAAAAGATAATGAAGCAACCAGATAGGGGGAAAAAAGTCATTGCTGGTATTAGAATTACTATTTTAGATGATTGGGAAGTTCTCATAATGGATGTTGAATAGAGTAGCACAATATTGGGCATATGATTAGTCCCACTGAATTGTATGCTGGGGAGAGGTTGAACTGGTAAAGTTTATGTTGTATATGTATTACCACAATTAATAAAAAAGAGAGAGAAACTAAAGAAACAATGACAATTAAATGCAGTACATGATCGTGGACTGGATCTAATAAAAAAATTAGTGCACATCCTATTTATTGGGAAATCAATTATGAAACTAGATTATTCATTCTGGGAATCCTTAATATTTTGAAGCTTATATGGTTTTATAGTTTTTAGAACATGAGCAAAATCTGATATGAAGAAATATGGGATGACCTTTCATTTGCTCAGTAGTAAAATATGCACATTTCAAACAAAAAAATGTTTTTCTTTGAATATGTATTTTTCAGCAAAAGTATTTCAACTTATATAGACTGCACTGATGCTCACACCCTGAGAGAATGTTGATGGATTATAATTCCTCTTAGAAATAATGAGTAAGAGTTTCCTTCTTCCTATAGATTCTCTAGAATACTTGTCCAATGCAAAATCCACAAAACAGTGAAACATCTGGGCAAAGACATGAAGGTTGTTATTGAGACTTTTAGAAGGAATTAAAGGGCAGAATATGTTTTCCTTAATTACATCTATATGATTTATCTAATTTGAGGGTAAAGATTGTGTTAAAGAAGGCATGCCCTGCCTGGTTGCATCTTTTTAATTTTTAACAAATCAATTTTATTGATATATATCAATAAAGCATGCAATACATTCAAAGTGTAAAATCAGTGGTATTTGTTGTAATCACATTGTTGTGCATTCATCATTTCAATCATTATTAGAGCATTTTTTTTATTTCAGTAATAATAATAAAACAGGCAAACAAGAAAATTCTTCACCTTTCAATCTCGCTATATTTCCCCTGCTGTATATAGCTGCACTTTCAGGATATCCTTGCACTATTATTTATTTATTAAGCAGTTTTATTGAGATATACCATGTGATCTATCTAAAGTGCATAATCAATAGATTTGATATAATCACAATGTTGTGCATTCATCATCACAAAAAATTTTAGAATTATTTCATTATTCCAAAAAGAAAAACTTCGCACGCCTTAGCATGCCTTCACTAGCCCTACATAACCACTAATCAAATTTCATCTTTATAAATTGGTCTATATTTAAATTTTATATAAGTGGAATCATGCAATATGGTGCACAATATATTTAGTTCATAGTAACACAGTCATACAGTATTTGTCCATTTGTGTCTAGCTTGCTTCACTCAACATAATGTCCTCCAGGTTCATCTATGCTATCATATGCTTTATGATTTCTTTTCCTCTAACAGCTGTATAATAGTTCATCATGTGAATGCACCACAGTTTGTTTATCCATTCATCAGCTGATGGACATCTGGGGTGTTTCCAACTCTTGGCAGTCATGAATAACATGACTATGACTATTGGTGTACAGAAGTCTCTTTGTTTCACTGCTATCAGTTCTTCTGGCTATATATCCAGTAGTTGTATTGCAGGGTCACATGGCAAATCTATATTCAACTTCCTTAGGAACTTCCAAACAGTCATCCAGAGTGGCTGTACTATTCTGCATTTCCACTACCAGTGAATGTGTTCCTATTTCTCTATTACTTAGCTATCGTGGTTAAAACAGCATGGTAGACATATTGACCAATGGAATTGATTTGAAAATTCAGAAATAGACCCTCATATTTACATTCAAGTGATATTAGACAAGGCTGTCATACCCACCCAGCTGGATCACAACAGTTACTGAACAAATGATTTTTGGAGAACTGTATATCCGTATCTAAAAGAGAAGCAGAAGACCCCTATCTCATACTTATATAAAAATTAACTGAAAATGGATCAATGACCTAAGTGTAAAAGGTAGACCACTGAAACTTCTAGAAGAAAATGTAGAGAAACATTTTCAAGATGTCGTGGAAGGTGGTGGTATTTTAAAACCTTACACCCAAATTGAGAGCAATCAATGAAAAATTAGACAAGTTTTTCCCAAAATTAAACACATTGGGCTCCAAATGACATTGTTAATAAGGTGAAAAGGCAGCCTACTCAATGAGAGAAAGTGTTTGCAAACCATATGTATTAGTCAGTCAAAGGCATGCTGATGCAAAGCACCAGAAATCCATTGGCTTTTATAAAAGACATTTATTTGGGGTAAAAGACTACAGTCACAAGGTTATAAAGCATATGTTACTTCCTTCACCCAGGTCTGTTACCACATGTTGGATCAAGATGACTGCCAACATCTGCAAGGGTTCAGTCTCCCTCTTCCTCTTATGGTCCCATGGTCCCAGCTTCTTCCAATATCAGCTGTAGAGTGGGATAAGTCTTATCTCTCTCCCAGGGTTCATTCCGCTCTGGGCTCAGCTGCTCTGTTTTCTCCTCAAGAGAAAACAGCCTTAGACTATCAGGTGAATGGCTTATCTCTCTTCCTAGGCCTTTGCAATGTTTAATGGAGCCTTCTTTCTTTCCTCATGTATCTGCTTCTCTGTGTATTTACTTCTGGGGGCTCCAGCATTGAACTATAACTTTCTCCTCTGCCATGTAATTTTCTCTGTGAGTCCCCACCCACCAAGGGGGTGGGTACTCAACATCCTACTGATGTGACCCAATCAAAGTCTTAATCATTTTTTGATCAAGTAAGAGTGAAACCTCTGAATCCAATCCAATCTAATGTGCCCAGAAGATCAGACCAGGTCACAAACATAATCCAATATCTATTTTTGGAATTCATAAATAATATGAAACTGCTACACCATACATTCAATAAGGGTTTTATTTCCTTGTTATATAAAGAGATCATACAGCTCAATAAAAGAAAGACAAGCAGCCCAAACCAAAAAAGGGCAAAAGACTTGAATACATCATTTTCCATAAAGGAAATACAAATGGTCATATAGCAAATGAAAGGATGTTCAACATCACTAGCTATTAGGAATTGCAGATCAAAACAATTATGAGATATCATTTCATGGCTTACTGAAAGGCCATTATTGAAAAAGAAAGACACTTCTACAAGTGCTGGAGAAGATATGGAGAAATAGGAATGATCCTTCACTGTTGGTGGGAATGTAAAATGATGCAGCCACTGTGGAAGAGGGTTTGGAGGTTCCTCAGGAAGATAAAAGTATTACTGCTGTAAAATCTGGCAAGCATCCGGGAATACATTCAGGAGAACTGAAGGCAAGAAGAGAAACAGACACTTGCACTCCAGTGTTCATATTGGCATATTTTCACAATTTCTAAAAGATGGAAACAACCCATGTATCTATCAACCAAAGAATGGATAAACAAATGGTCATATATTCATACAATGGAATACTATTCAGCTGTAAGAAGACATGAAGTTGGAACGCATATGAAAACAAGGAGAACCTTGAAGACAGTATGTTGAGTGAAATAAGCCAGGCACAAAAGGACAAAAATTGTATGGTCTCCCTAATATGAATTCATATGAGGAGTAAAGCATGTAATTAAACTATAGATTATAGGTTATTAGGGATGTAATATGGGTTAAGAAGGCAAGCTGATACTGAATGTATGTGGAACGTTTAATAATGTTGTTTATAAATGTGTGGAAATGACTAGAGGTGATTGCAACACATCATAACGAGTATAACCTACACTGCTGTTGCATAAATGTGATTATGGCTGAAATGTGCAGTGTAGGGAGGTTAATGCCATTTGCAAGAAAGCTAGAGGATAATCTAGGGACTGTATAGCATAGTTATTTCAGTATGATGAGAACTGTGGTTAATAGTACAAATACAAGAATATTCCTCTATTACATGGTGTTAAAAATACAATGATACATGGGAAAATACAACTAATGTAACTTTTAGGCTATAGTTAACAATAATATTGTAATTTGTCACAACAAAGTCAAAGAAGGTACTCTATCAATGTGAAGGGTCAACAATGGAGGTATATTGGTTATGAGATTTATTTACCCTTTGAGTAATGAAAACCTACTAAAATGAAATGAGACAAAGAAAGCACTACTCTGTGATGAAACTGAAATCCACTGAGGGTATATTTTGGATGGATTGTACAAGGCAGGAGACCACAAAACACAGTGACCCCCATGTTGGGTGATGGACTGTGGTTTACAGTAGTAGGGGATGGGCTGCATTTAACAGTACAAATATGAGAAAATTATATCATGAACTATAACAAATATACAACACAAAAACATGGCATTAAAAGTTTGTGGAAAAATACACCACATATAAGCTATGGAATATAGACAGCAATAATATTATGATAATGCTCTTTCATCATTTGTAACAAATGTGTAACAAAAATGTAAGGTGCTGATTGTTGGGTAATGTATGGGAATCCTGTATGCTATGCATGATTGTTTTGTAAACTCACAATATATCCAATAAAAATGCACTCTATGAATGCCCTGTGATGGTAATCAAAGGTCAAAGATCAAGCACATGGAGTATGAAAGCCCATGTGATCACCTTGGAATTAGTTCATACATCTCCACCCAAGGATATGACAATTGTGATTAAAATAGAAAACTGAGAACCATAATTATGAATTGGAATCCTCCCTCTGAAGCCAATGCTGGAATTACAGATTACATCATTTATTACAGTATAGTACAGGAAATGCTGAAATACATGACTAGGTTATTGAGCCTTTTGTAGATAATGGACTAGTTTGCTAAAACAGAAAAACAAACAAATAAATGAAAAAACCAACTCTCATTGGGGAGCAGATGTAGCTCAGTGGCTGAGTGCCTGCTTCCCTTGTACAAGGTCCTGGGTTTAATCAATGGTATCCCCTAAAACATACTATATATATATATATATATAACAATTGAGGTGAGAATCCTGGGGCAAAAGCTTACCTGCTTTATGTCCTGCTATGGAATACCCTGGAGAGGGAGAAGTTCTGTTATCTGGGAAGGAAAGAAGACATTCAAATTCCTTAAAACAGGGAACCACTAATGCCACTAGCAAGCACAAGCCCAGGACAAGACAAAGGCCCAGAAAAGACTGGGTGGATCCTGCACTTTGCATTCATCTTGGGCTGCCCTTCCCTGACAGAGAAGGCAAGCCAACATGAAGTTAATTTTCAAAGATAATCAAAGGTGTTTTTTTCCTTAGATATGTTTCATTTTGTTAGCTTCTGACACCAAAGAAAGTCTGTCATATCACTATCTGGATAAAAAACCAGGAAACAGAAATCTCAGGGAATAAACACCAAAGTTAACATTTTAAAATTTAAAATGAACAGTGGGCAACAAAGATAACAAGACACACAAAGAGGAAATGATTGCCCACCCAAAGGAAAAAGATAAAAATCCTAAAGTATCAATGCAGAAGACAAGACTGTAGACAAACTGCACAAAACCTGGTTTTAAAAAAATTATCTTCAGTATACTCAGGAAATAAAGAAAAATACAAAGTAAAAATTACAGGATATCAGGAAAACAATGTATGAATAATATGAGAATCTCAATAAAGATATAAATTTTTTTTTAAAAAAGAACAAAATAGAGCTATTAGAGTTGAAGTCTACAATAACTGAAATGATAAATTCCCAGGAGGGTTGTAAGAGCATATTGGAGTTGGCAAAGGAAAAATCAATCAACTCATAATCAGACATTTTAAATGAGTCAAGCTGAGCAGCAAAAAGAAAAACAGGTATAAAACTTAAAATAGCCTGAGACCTATAGGACACCACTGATCATAAATATTTCGTCATTATGAGTGTCCCAGAAGGAGCAGAAAGAGAGAAAGTAGCAGAAGAAATAGCCAAAGAGTAATTTCAGAAAACCCCCAAAATTTAGCACAATACAAGAATATGCATATTCAAGAAGCCCAGCAAACACCAAACAGGATAAATGTAAAGAAAAATATGCCCCCCACATACTGATCAAACTGTTGAATGCAAAGGACAAGAAGACAGTTCTGAAAGCTGCAAGAGAAAAGCAGTGTCTTATGTAAAAGGGAGTCCCAATTATATTAAGTGCAGATTGTTCCTCAGAAACGATGATGGCAAGGAAGTAGGAAGTTAAAATACTTAAAATGCTGAAAGAAAACAATTGCCAACCAAGAATTTTATATCCAGCAAAACTTTCTTTCAAAAATAAGAGAAAGATCAAGACATTCCCAGATAAACAAAAGCTGAGGGAGTTCATCACCAATAGAACTTCCCTACAAGTAATGCTAAAAGGAATTCTTCACACTGAGTGGATAGGACAGTAGACAGTATTTAAAAGTGTGATAAAGAACTAAGGCCCTCCAGTAACAGTAACTATTTGGTTATTTATAATTCCAGTATTACTGGGTTGTTGTTATATTTGGGAGGGAAGGGTATGTGACAACACTACTTACATCTATAGGGGCTAAAATGCAAATGTATAAAAAGAATAAATATATTGTTTTGCACATACAATGTAGAAAGGCATAATTTTTAACTTTTATAGGAGAGTTATACTAACTGTATATGTGTATGCTATTGAACTCAACTTGGTTTTAAATCAACTTGGTTATAAGTCAATTGTTTTATATTTAGGATGTTAAATTTTAACCCCTTGGTAACTGGGGTAACTGTGATGGTTAGGCTAATATGTAAACTTGGCCAGGTAATTGTGCCCAGTTTTTGGTCAAACAATCACTGTGCTAATTGTAATACAAGGAAATTTATGGACTTTAGACACCAGTGAGTTTACTGCATAGATAGCTGATTATGTCTACATAATTCAGGGAGATTATCATCAGCAATGAGTGATGCTTTATCACAGCACACCCCAAAGAGTATAAATCTGACCAACCCTATTCGAAGATATATACTTGTCAAGTTGTCCAATGCTCAAGACAAAGAGGGAAGATTGAAAGCAGCAAGAGTAAAAGGAACCATCACTTACAAGAGAAGCTGGAAAAGATTAAGTGCTGAATTCTTATCTGAAGCCATGGAGGCAAGAAGGCAGTGGTAAGACATAGTTAAGGTGCTAAAAGGAAAAAAAAACTTCCAGCCAAGAATTATCTATGCAGCAAAACTGGCATTCAAAAATGAAGGAGAGTTCAAAATATTCACAGATAAACAGAAATTAAGAGAGTATGTCTATAAGAAACCTCCACTACAAGAAATACTAAAAGGAGCTCTGCAAGTCAAAAGGAAAAAAAAAAAACAGGAGAGAGAGTTGGAGAAGAGTGTAAGAACAACTAAAAAGAGAAAAAAATACATATATGACATACATAAACCTAAAGAAAATATGACTAATGAAAGTAATTCCTTGACAGAAATAACATTAAATGTTAATGGATTAAACTCACCAGTCAAGAGACACAGATTGGTGAATGGATAAGGAAATATGAACCATCCATAAGCTGTCTACAAGAAAGCCACCTTAGACCAAGGGATGCAAGTAGGCTGAAAGTGAATGGTTGGGAAAAAATTTTACAGGCAAACGATAACCACAAAAGGGCAAGAGTAGCTACACTAATATCAGAGAAAATAGACTTTAAATGAAAAACAATTTTAAGAGACAAAGAAGGACACTATATATTAATAAAAGGGGTAATCTATCAAGAAGAAAAAGCAATCATAAACATTATGTATCTAACCAGGGTGCCTCAAAATACATGAGGTAAACACTCAAACAACTAAGTGGAGAAATAGATTTCTCTACAATTATACCGGGGGTCTTTAATACACCATTATCACCATTAGACAGAACATCTTGACAGAGAATCAATAAAGAAACAAAGACTTTGAATAATACATTAGAGGATCTGGACCTAATATACATATACAGATCATTACTTTCAAAAAGAGCAAGATGTACATTCTTCTCAAGTGCACATGGATCAATCTCCAAGATAGACTACATGCTAGGCCATAGAACAACTCTCAATAAATTCAGAACTACTGAAGTTGAACAAAGTAATTTCTCTGACCACAATGGAATAAAGCTGGAAATCAGTAAGGGACAGAGAGCCAGATTAGGCAAAAAGATATGGAAGTTAAACAACCCATTCTTAGACAAACAGTGGGTCAAGGAGGAAATCTTAAAAGAAATCAGTAAATACCTTAAAATGAATGAAAATGACAACTCAAAGTATCAAAACCTAAGGGATGCAGCAAAAGCTGTTCTGAGAGAAAAATTCATAGCCATAAATGCTTATATTAAAAAAGAAGATAGAGCTAAAATCAGACTTAACTGCACACCTGGAGGAATTAGAAGAACAATAAACTAACCCAAATGAAGTAGAAAGAAGGAAATAACACAGGTTAGAGCAGAAGTAAATGAAATTGAAAACACAAAAACACTAGGAAAAAATAAAACCAAAAGCTGTTTCTTTGTGAAGATCAATGAAATTGACAAGCTCTTAGCTAGACTAACCAAGAAAAAAAGTGAGAAGATGCAAATACATAAAATAAGAAATGAGGAAGGAGATTTCACCACTAATCCCACACATAAAAGAGTATCATAACAGGATACTTTTAAAAATTATATGCCAACAAGATGTATAATTTAGAGGAAATGGACAAATTCCTAGAATCATACAAACAGTCTACATTGATAAAAGAAGAAACTGATGAACTCAACAGACAAATCACATGTAATGAGATAGAATCAGTCACCAAAAACCTCCCAACTAAAAGCCCAGGACCAGATGGCTTCACAGGTGAATTCTACGAAACATTCTGTAAAGAACTACCAACAATCCTGCTTAAACTCTTCCATAAGACAGAAGTGGAGGGAGCATTGTCTAACTCATTCTATGATGCCAACATCACCATAATGCCAAAGTCAAGCAAAAAACCACAAGAAAGGAAAACTACAGACCATCTCTCTAATGAACCAAGATGCTAAAATCCTCAACAAAATATTTGCTAATCATATTCAAAAACACTTCAAATAAATTTTATACCATGACCAATGGATTTCATCCCTGGCATGCAAGGATAGTTCAACATAAGAAAATCAATCAATGTAATACACCACATAAACAGATCAAGAGAAAAAAGTCACATGATCATCTCTATAGATGCAGAAAAAGTATTCTACAAAATACAGCATCCTTTCCTGATAAAAACACTTCAAAAGATAAGAATAGATGGAAACTTCCTTGACAAGTTAAAGGATATATATGAAAAACCCAGAGCTAACATCATCTTCAATGGTGACATCCTAAAAGCTTTCCCTGTAAGATTGGGAACTAGACAAAAATGCCCAGTATCACTGCTCTTATTTAACATTGTATTAGAAGTACTTGCTTGAGTACATAGGCAATAAAAAGATATAAAAGTCATCCAAATTGGAAAGGAAGAAGTAAGAATTTCACTATTTGCAGATGACATGATCCTATACCTTGAAAGCCTTGAAATCTACAAAACTTCTAGAGTTTATAAATGAGTTCAGTAAAGTGGCAGGTTCTAAGATTAATGTGCAAAGATCAGCAACATTTCTGTATACCAATAACATGCAATCTGTGGAGGAAACCATGAAAAAAAAAACCCCTATATTTTTGATGTAACATTTATGCAATATAAAACTTCCTTCAAAATAAAATAAAATAAATTGAAATATATAGTGAATTCCCATATAACCCCCATACCATTTTACAAAATTTGCCCTATTTTTCATATCTCACATTAGTGAGGTACATTTGTTTCAATGTATGTACCGATATTGAAACATTGCTACTAATCACGGTCTATAGTTTACATTATGTTTTACTCTTTGTGCTGTACATTTTTATAGTTGTGCAGGCCATTTTTAAGGCATTGGAATTGTTCTGTATGATAGTGCAATGACAGATGCATGACATTATAGATATGCCAAAGCTTAAGAATTGAGTCTTTCCCAGGTTAAATTGGCTCTGTCTGTAATATGTGATGCTGTAACCACTCCCCAGACTAGGGTTGCCTTGCTCTTTTACTCTCCACCTCTCCAAGTCTATCCTTCTTCCTCCTGCCTGTTGAAGTACCACCTGCTTATGAATCCAATCTCACCTCATCTCACCCTTCTTTTTACTACTCTTGCACATACAGCCTGAACCATGGGAATGAAATGATTTTATTTCCCAAAGAAAAATATCAGGACATATTGTGTGACAATTATTTTAACTAATAAATAAAATGGGGAAAATCCTTCCAAATGCAAGAAAATTTACCATTAGCTTCAACAAAAATGTATGTCCTTGCTATTGTGCTGTCAGAATGCTTGTTTATTGGTTTTTGCTTTATGCACCATACACACAACCTTAAACCTCCCCCTTTAAACCACATTCTAATCTATAACTCATTGCTGTTTATTATGTTCCCTATGTTATGCTACCATCACCATCATCTATTACAAAAATTTTAACATCATGACAAATATAAAGTCTGTACATTATAAGCCTTAACTCCATATTCCCTAACTCCACCTCATTCCTTAGTAACCTGTATTCTAGGTTCTTCCTCAATGAGTTTGAATAATATCTGGTTTTTACAGGAAAATTTATTGAAAAAGAAAGTATCAGATTCAAGGTTGTTCAAGAGGTACTATCTAAATCATCCCTTCCTCCCATCCCCAAGAATACCCAAATTACAAAGAAAAAACAATGACTAAAAGATTATTTAAAGAATATGGTCAGTATATTTTAAGCTAATTTTTATTAGATAGAGCTATTAACAGGCTAATATTTTAGTTATTTTTGAATTCAAGGTATCTGCCTGCATTTTATGTAAAATTCAAAATGTAGTAAAGGTTATACTGTGAAAAATCTTTCCACCCTGGCTTCAGTTCCTTCCTCACCTTGCATCATTCTAGTGATATTCTATACCCCTAAACAGGTTTTGATAGTTTGGTAGTTGGGCCACTATGCTGTTTTTTGTGCAGATAGGCTCATTTAATTCTCGGGAGCACTGTAACACACAGGTAGTAATATTATTATTCCCAATTTATAAGTGAGGAAACCTGCTTGAACAAGCAACTTTCCAAAAGTCTCATGCCTGATAAGAGATAGAAAGCCCATATTCTCAACCATGCCCACACACTGCCTCCATGTGTCATGGGTATAATGGGGCAATTTGAAAAACACTCCATTTTCCAAGGTATTGAATGATTATTTTACTATTTTTAATATCATAAAAACTTGAAGAGTAGTTATAACTTTTCTTTTCTGCTAGGATTTACTTGATTCTAAGTTCATGATCAGAAAGGCAATTCACAAAGTTAACATTCTTCCTAAGGGCACATAGAACTTACAAGAAGCCATTTTATGATGGATCTGAGAATCCAATGCTGTGAAAACCTCTACCTAATCTTCCATCAAATACATGACCTGACCCAGCCCCTGCACTTCCCCAGCCAGCAGTAACCCTTCAGGGACTGTGTGTTGAGTGGCTGGAGATGAAAAACTGACCAGGTTTCTAACAAATAAAAGCTATGTCATTACCCAACCCTGAAATGCAAATATTCTATTTGTGAATTATATAAGAAAGAAGTAACCAACATTAACCCTTTACTCTTTACAATTCCTAAAATTCTCAGTCATTACTATATATATTCTACCATTGAATAATCTGACAGGATGAGATTAAGAGGTTTCAAGATCAGCAGAACAAACATCTGAATCCTAAAATCATCCCATATTACTCGGCTTTATGTTATAAAAATTCCTGGACAAATGCAATGTCAGAAGGTCATGGTAGGCATTCAGAAAAGGGATCTGAATCCAAACTGAAATTCTGATTCTGCTCCTGGCACTTTGAGAAGGATTGCCCTCTCCTTCACCAGAAACAGGCAGGCCTGTCCACTGAAAAACTGAACACAAAATCCCTCATTAGTGTAGAACATTTATTACAATTGATGAACACATATTGTAGCATTGCCACAAAGCATGGATTACAGTTTACATTAGAGTTTATACTCTGTCCCACCCAAGTTTATACATTATGACAAAATAAATAACGGTCTGTTTCCATCATTGCAACATCATTGAGGACAATTCCAATGTTCCAAAAAAACTCCCATATAACACCTATTATTCCTCTCCTTCCCCTCAGGCCCTCTGGTGGCCACTGCCTCCACAATGATAAATGTTCTTCCCTTGCTAGAATAACAATACATCTATAGTAGAAAGACAGTAAGTCTACTCTAGTCCATCATTCATTAACCAATCCTGAGGATTCTGGTATGGTGATTCCCACTATGCCTCTGAGAGGGGGCTTAGATTCCATGGGGCAGATAGGTGAGCCTATCTTGCTTGCAGTTGCTCACAATCTTTGTACCTTGGGATGGGCATTGTCCATCATCATCTCCTTGTTAGGTGTCCTGGGTGAGTCCAATGAACTGGAGAGTAGGTATTGCAACTCTGTTGAGATTCAGGGTCCAACTGGCACCTGAACAGCCCAAAGATTTAAGTCTCTTGGATATATATCTATCAAATCTAGTACTAACCATAGGTTCAAATAGAAGGAGCATAAGAGACATGTGTAGGGAAACCACAACTGAGTCAAACTCTATCAGACTGGGAGCATGAATTTCAAAGTAGGGCCCACTATAAGGGTGCCAAACTCCTGAGCTGTCTGTCCTGCCTCTTGTGTCTGGGTTCCTCTAGAACCCTCAGAAGCCCTGATATTTGAGGCAATATTTGCTGTGGCAGTCAATGAGATCCTGCTGATATGTGCATGAGCATAACCTTGGGAATGAGTCCCCTGACTCATTTTGAAATCTCTTAGCCATAAAAAACCATTTGTATTTACCCTTTCCCCCTTTTGGTCAAGGTCTTTTTCCAGTTGCATCACTAGTTGGTACTTGGTACTAATCCCTCAGTACCAGGGAGACTCATCCCCAGGAGTCCAGTCCCATGCTGGAGGAAGGTAATGCATTTACATGCTGTTTGACTTAGAGAGTGGCCACATATGAGCAACAAGGATGTTCTCAGGAAGTAACTCTTAGGCAATATATAATACTAGGCTAAGTTTCCATTTCAGAAGTTAAGGTTCATAAGTACAGTCATCAATATCAAGGGTCTGTCAATAGTCCACCGTCCTTCACTAGTCACTGCTCCTGTACTCAGGGAATTCTTGCTGTCCCATTACAGAATGTGGCAGAGCTCCCTAAGATGGAAATTTGATATTCTTTTGGTTATTGTGTGGCTTTCCACCCACTGTGACCATACCCCATGAACACTTGAACACATTCATATGCCTTATAGGTATGTTCCAGGTGAACCTCCTCTCATATATCTCCCATCTCTGACAACCCTCAACAATGATCTTCCCCTGCCAGAATTGTGACCCTTCTGTAATCTAAAGCCTCTTCAAAAATTAAGCCAAAATATAACCAAATAAAATTAATAAGAAAATGAAATATGATGGTTTTAAATATAACAAATATAATTTAAATTTTTAAAAAATTTGAAATGAAAATAATTGTGCATTATATCTTTCATCACTATAATGTCTGTTGTCTTGTAGGTACAATGACTTTTTCTTCCATATATTTCCCTAGCGTCTTATTTATTTTTTCATTTTATCATCAAAGAAGCTTGGGGTTACAGAAAAAATCACATACATAATAAGGGGATTCCCATATACCCAAAATCTTCCTGCTTTTCCCCTCTCTGTTGCTAATAACATTTTACATTTGGATGGTACATTTGTTACAATTGATGTACAAATAGCAGAAATAATAGTATTGCTACTAACCATGGTCAATGATTTACATTTAGTATACATTTTGGACTGTACACTTTCAAATTTTTGAAAAAATATAAAATGGTCTGTGTCCATTACTGCAAGATTATGCAGAACAATTCTAATGTCCTAAAAATGCCCTATGTTCCACCTATTCTACTCTTCCCTCCTTCCCTCAGAGCCTATGGTCATCACTAACTTTCACTTTTTGAAGAATAAGATTCAAAGTTACTTCCAATAATATTGAGTGCTTGACATATCGGACTGTTTTCTTTTTATTAAACACTGCCTATGTTCTCAAGAGATTTTTGCACCTCTATTCAAGAACCTATCAGGACTTTCTAGTATGGGAGTTTATTATTTTCTTGTTTACTCTGTGGGTCTCCACCCACTGATATAACATACTTTGATAAGATGAACACTTATATATGCCGTAGAAGTCTGCTCCAAGTGTGCCATGTCCTGTATGCCCCCCACATCCAACACCCTACAGCAGTTACCCTACCCTGCCACATTTGCCATAAGAACATTCACAACATTGTAGTTTTAAACACAGAAATGCAAATCCCCAGAGTTCACCTGCTCCTTTCTGCACCCTCCCCCCAGTTCCATGGATTGTCCAATCCAATCCTCCCACACTACCAACCTTACAGACCAGCACCACTGAACTCAATAGCATCACTGCATCACTGTCATGTCCATCCACTACACAAATGCACCCTTCTGCCTTATCATAGATTTTGCCCATATGGGCATTGGCTCAAAACCATCTACTCCCTTTCTGTCTCCTAAAAAACTATCTTCCAGGCTCTAGCTTTTGTGAATGTGCTTAATTTGCTTAATTCATATCAGTGAGGGCATGTAATATTTGTCCTTCAGTGCCTGGCTTGCTTCACTCAACATGGTCTTCAAGATTCATCCATGTTATCCCATGTGTTAAACTGCATTCCTTCTTAGAGTTGAGTATTCCATTGTATGTATATATTGCTTATCTATTCTTTTGTTGATGAGCATTTGGGTTGTTTCCAACTTTTGGCAAAAGTGAATAATGCTGTTATGAACATTGGTATGCATATATCTGTTTGTGTCCCTGCTTTCAATTCTTCTGGATATATACCCAGCAGTGGGATTCTTGGATCTTACAGCAGTTCCATTGTTAGCTTCCTGAGGAACAACAAAACAATCCTCCACTATGGCTTCACCATTATACATTCCCACCAGTAGTGGATGAGGGTTCCCTTTTCGTCTGGATCCTTTCCAACACTTGTAGTCCTTTTTTAAAAATTAGCCATCAGTCTAATGGATGTACAATGATATCTCACTGTTGTTTCATTTGCATTTTCCTAATCGCTAGTGATTTTGAGCATCTTTTCATGTCCTTTCTAACCATGTGTATTTCGTCTTTGAAGAAATGTATATTCAAATCATTTGCCCACTTTTTAAAATGGGTGGTTTGTCTTTTTATTTTGAGATGTAGTATTTCTTTATATATGCTGAATATGAGGCCTCTATTGGACAGATTGTTACCAAATATTGTCTACCATTGTACAGGCTACCTTTTCACTTTTTTAACAAACTCCTTTGAGTTGCAGATGCTTTTAATTTTGGAGAGATCCCGTTTATCTGTTTTTTCTTTGGTTGCTCATGCTTTGGGTGTAAAGTTCATGAAACCATTTCCTACTACAAGGTCTTGTAGATTCTTAGAGCTGGGGTTTTTAATGTTTTTGTTCCATGGACCCCTTTGTCAGTCAGGTAAAAACTATGGCCCCCTTCTCAGAATGTAGCAACAGGTAGTTTAATGACACTTAACATTACCGTGTCTTTAATTTTTAATTAAAAAAAAAATCTATATATATATATATATATATTTAAAGATAATTAGATTATAAAAATGTTACAGAAAAAATATAGGGATTCCCATATGCCCTACTCCCCACACCTCCTATGGCCTCCCACATAAACATCCCTCATTAATGTGGCACATTCATTGCAATTGATAATTGCTTCCTGGGGCATTGTCAATTAGTATGGATCATAGTTCACATTGTAGTTTACACTCTCTCCCACACAATTCTGTGGTTATGAGAAGATATAAAAATGGCCTATATCTGTCATAACAATGTCATTCAGGTTGATTCCCGAGTTCCAAACAGCCCCCATATTACACCTGATTTTCCCTCTTCCTGCCCCCAAAGCCTCCAGTGGCCACTACCTACACATCAATGTTGTAATTTCTTCCATTGTTTGAGTCACAGTAAGTTTATAGTAAAACACCAGTAGGTCCACTCTAGTCCATAATTCATTCCCCAATCCTGAGGATTCTGGGATGGTGATGCCCAAACCTCCTCTAATTGACAGGTGGCTTCAGTCCCATACAGCTTCTGGATGGGACTCCCCTGCTTTCAGTTGAATGCTCTCTTGTTTCTTTGATATGTTGGTTGTCATTCCTCACCTCCTTGTTAGTTGTCCTGGATGAGTCCAATGAGATGGAGAGTAGATACTTCAATTCCATGAGGCCCAGCTGGCACATGGACAGCCCAAAGATTCCAGGCTTTTGTATGTACACTGAAAAACCCCAGCACCAAGTATTGGATTAAATGGAATGGAAAAATAAGCCATGTGTAGAGAAGCCATGACTATGTCCAGCTCTGTCATTCTCAGGAGTACAAACTCCAGAGTAGGGCCCACTGACAAGACACCAAACACTGGAGCCATCTGCACTGACCATAGGATCTGGGTATCACCAGAGCCCTCAGGAGTCCCACTATTTGGGAGTAGTATCCACTTTGGCAGTCTATGAGATACTGCAGAGATATGCATAAGCATTACCTTCGGGAAGACCTCCCAAATCACTTTGAATTCTCTTAGATACATAAGCTCATTTGTCTTTACATTTTCCCCCTTTTATTTAAGGTATTTTTCCAGTTGCATTGCTAGTTGATGCTTGGTAGTACTCTCTCGGTGACAGGGAGGCTCATCTCTGGGAGTCATGTCCCATGCTGGCAGAAGGTAATGCATATATATGCTGATTTTGGCTTAGAGAGATGCCACATTTGAGCAACAAGGATGTTCTCAGGAGGCAACTCTTAGGCACCCCACAACACTAGGTTAAGTTTCAATTTCAAGAGCAAAGGCTCCCAAGCATAGTAATCAATATCAAGGGCCTACCAATGAGCCATCCTACTTCACCAGTCATTGCCTTTCCACTTGAGGGATAGTGGCTGCTACATTAGAGAATGTGACAGAGATCTCCAGGATGGGAATTCAATATTCTTTTAGTTATTGTGTGAATCTCTACCCACTGTGAAAATGCCTCATAAATATTTGAACACATTTATATATCTTATATGTATGCTTAGGTAAACTTCCTCCCATGTATGCCCCATCACTGACACCCCACACCAGTGATCCTCCCCTGCCCTAGTTGTAACCCTTCTGTGATCCTAAACATCTTCAAAAATGAAGCCAATAAAATAGCCAAATAGAATTAATAGGAAAAAGAAATAATAATGATAGGTTTAAATATAAGAAATAAAATTCATAAAACTTTAAAA
Source organism: Cabassous unicinctus (assembly GCA_029593785.1). Lineage (NCBI taxonomy): Eukaryota > Metazoa > Chordata > Mammalia > Cingulata > Chlamyphoridae > Cabassous > Cabassous unicinctus. Next base: position 34,371 of record JAQZBX010010053.1, read on the forward strand.
AAACTAAAATAAAATAAAATTTGGACTTCTGGGAAAATGGCAGACTAGTAAGACATGGGAATCTCTTCTCCAGGAAAATGGCTAGACGACAGGCTGAAACAGCCCAGAAAAAGATCTTCTCATGTTTAGGACAGCAGGCAAAGGCTGGACACCACCCAGTGGAGAAAGAGACAAAGAAGGGAAATCATGATGAGAGAACCATGAGTTGAAACCAGTGGCTGCTGCTGCCAGCACCATCCATCAAACTAAAGACACTTCAAAATTCTCAGGTTTCTGGGCCTGTGACTACAGACAAAGGGGACTCCAGGGATCTACCACCTGAGGAAAGGGGAGAGAGAAAGACATAGCCTAATACAGACTCAAGATCTGACCCACAAACTTTGTATGCTGGGTCCCATGAGCCCTTCCAGGCCAGGTGAGACCACACAGTGATTTGCCCTGGGAGCTGGTGAAGGACTGGAGAAATCCAACCATCACAATCTCCCTCTCTTCTAGCTGGGACTAATTGTTTAGGATGCCCCAGGAAAGGGGAGAAGAGGGACACAGCCTAAGGTGACCCAGCTTTTGACTCACAAATTTGATCACTATGTCCCAAGAATTATTCCAGCCCAGGTGGGGCAGTGCCATTGTTTGCCTTGGAGCCTGCAAGGGGCTAAAGATATACAACCCTCCCAATCTCCTCCTCTACTAACAGGGCCTGATTCTTGAGGACTCAGAAGTGAGTGGAAATATTTCCTAGCCTGGAAAAGTGAGGGGGCTGCCAGAGAATGCTGGAGAACTGCCTAAGAGAAAGTTTGAATTACAAGTCTCCTAGCCTCCAGATAGGAAGCTCTATCACATTGATCCAGTCTGTGCCACAAAAAATACACTCTGACCAGGCATTGAGCTGAAAGCTGCCAAAGAGTGCTCTCTCCTGGCAGACCAAGGAAGCACATGCAAGAAATTTAAAAATGAGAGGCTTTTTTCAGCTTCTATAGCCTCCCTGCCCAAGGACCTATGAAGTGACTCTACAACCAATTACTGGGTTCAGTGCCCAGTTTTGAGCAACCAGCTGGACAATCCTAACAATCCAAGTCAAGCCAAGAATCAAAGAGCAGTGGTAACACACAGTTTCTTGCCACTAAATCCCCACAAAATAGAAAGAAATTGAACATCTGAATAAACTACATCCTCAACAGATGCATAGATATCAACAAAAAAATATGAGCCATACTAAGAAAATAGAAGACATAGCCAAAGAAAAGGAATATATCAAGCCCCAGAAGACAGGCAGAATTTGAGAGAACTAATCAGCAGGATGCACACAAATTTCCAAAATCAAATTAATGATTTGAAAGGCAATATGGCTAAAGAGATAATTGACATCAAGAAGACTTTGAGTGAGCACAAAGAAGAATTTTAAATCCTGAACAGAAAAGTAACAGAGCTCATGGGAATGAAAGAGACAATAGGTACAATCAAAAACATATTTGAGGCATACAACAGCAGACTCAAAATGATAGAAGAAAGAATATGTGATAACAAAGAGAGAAAAGAACAGGGAGAGAAAAGAATGGAAAAATTTGAGCAGGTGCTGAGAGAGAGTTGAATGACAATACAAATTGCAACAACATACTTGTCATGGGATTTCCAGAAGAAGAAGAGAAGGGAAAGGGGGCAGAAAGACTATTTGAGGGAATAATAGCTAAAAATTTCCCAATTTCATGAAAGAAATGAACATACATGTCCAAGAAACACACCATGCCCCAATCAGAATAAATCCAAATAGACCTACTCCAAGGCACATACTACTCAGAATATCAAATGTCAAAGATATAGAGAAAAATTCTCAAAGCAGAAAATGGAGAAGCAAACCATCACATACAAGGGACATCCAGTAAGAGTTAGTGCAAATTTCTCTTCAGAAGCCATGGAGGCAAGAAGACAATGGCATGATACAACTAGGATACTGAAATAGAAAAACTGCCAGCTGAGAATTCTTTAACCTGCAAAACTGTCCTTCAAATATTAAGGAGAATATAAAATATTCACAAACAAACAGAAATTAAGAGAGTTTGCAAAAAAGAATCCACCTTTGTAGGAAATGTTAAAGGAAGCCTTAGAACCTGAAGGAAAAAGACAGGAGAGACAGGCTTGGAGGATAGCATAGAAGAAAGAAGAGCAGAAAGGATAACCAAAAGAGTAAAAAGACAGACAAAAGTTAGATGACACATGAAAATAAAACTAAAAGATAGGGATATTAAAAAATAATGAAAATATTAGAAAAAAATTTTTTGACACTTTGCCTTTCATCATTTTAATATCTGTTGTCCTGTATGGAGAGTGACATTTTCTTTTATTTATTCCCCAGTATCTTAGTTTTTTTTTTTTTTTTTTTTATTTTTTTTTCAAAGCTGTCTTAGGTCACAGTAAAGTCCCATACAGAATACAGTGGATGCCCATATACCCAACATCGTCCTCCTTTCCCCCTTCCCATATTAAAACCTTTTTATATGTGGATGGTAGCTTTGTTACAACTGCTATACAAATAGCGAAACATAGCTACTAACCATGGTCAATGGTTTACACTATGGTTTACACTTTAGATAATACATGTTTATAAATTTTGATGTGATTTAACATGGCCTGTATCCATCATTGCAAGATCATGTAGAACACTTTCATTGCCCACTATTGACCACCTGTTCCACCTATTCAATTCCTCCTTCCCTCTCCTCTTGAGAACTCATATACAGATTTAATGCAGTCCCAATAAAAATAAACACAGCATTTTTTTTATCGAATTGGAAAAAGTAACTATGAAATTAATTTGGAAGGGCAAGAGGTCCCAAAAAGCCAGATATATTGAAAAAGCAAAATGAAATTGGAGGAATCACACTACCTGACTTTAAAACATACTACAAAACTAAAGTGGTCAAAATTGCATGGTATTGGCACAAGGAAAGACATATCGACCAATGTCATTGAATTCAGAGTTCTGACATAGAGCCTCACATTTATAGTCATCTGATATTTGACAAGGCCACCAATCCCACTCAACTGGGAAAGAATGGCCTCTTCAAAAAATGGTGCTTGAAGAACTGGATATCCATATGCAAAAGAATGAGAGAGGAACACCATCTTGCACCTTATACAAAAGTCAACTCAAGATGGATCAAAGATGTAAACATAAGAGCCAAGACTATAAAGACCTTGGATGGTAATGTAGGGAAGCATTAATGGACCTCTTAATAGGAAATGGTTTCATGAATTTCACACCCAACGCTTGAGCAGTGAAAGAAAAAATAGATAAATGGTATCTCTTCAAAATTAAAAACTTTTGCACCTTAAAAGATATTATCAGGGAAGTAAGAAAGCAGCCTACACAATGGGAGAAAATATTTGGCAATCATACATCTGATAGAAACGTAACATCCAGCATAGATAAATAAATCCTACATCTTGTAAATAAAATGATGCAAAACCCATTTAAAGAATGGTCAAGCAACTAGAAAAGACACTTCATCAAAGAAGAAATACAACTGGTTAAAAAGCACATGAAAAGACGCTCAAAATCACCAGTTATTAGGGAAATGCAAATCAAAACTACAATGAGTTACCATCTTACACCCATTAGTCTGGTGGCTCTTAAAAAAGAGGACTACAAATTTTGGAGAGGAGGTGGAGGAATGGGAACCCTCATCCACTGCTGGTGGTAATGTAGAATGGTCCAACCATTGTGGAGGAGAGTTTGGCCATATGATCCAGCAATTCTGCTGCTGGGTACATTCCCAGAAGAATTGAAAGCAAGGACACAAACATATATATGCACACCAATGTTCATAGCAGCAGTGTTCACTATTGCCAAAAGTTGGAACCAACCAAAATTCCCATCAACAGAAGAACAGATAAAGAAAATGTTGTACATGCATACAATAGAATATTAGTCAGCTGTAAGAAGGAATACAGTCCTAACACAAGGGATAACATGGATTAATCTTGAGGACCTTATTTTGAGAGAAGGAAGCCAGGCATTGAAGAACAAATATTACATTACCTCACTGATATGAATTAAGCAAATCTAGCAGACTCAGAGACTATTGTCTGCCAGGTAATTTTACAGGTAAGAGAAAAGGAGAAGAAGGTTGTGAGCCAACACCTGGACCTAAGAAACACATACAAAATATTACATCCAAATACAGGTGTGCCCTGTCCCAAATGCCCCGCCCCATCCAACACCCTAACCAGTAACCCTTCCTTGTCATATTGACATAAGAGCATTCCCAACTTTGTACTTTCAACCGCATACCCACAAATCATCATTGTTCACCAGGTCCCTCTCCAAACTCTCAACCCATTACCCTGGACCTTCTAATCCTCTCTTCCAAATCTACCCACCTGTCAACCCTGCACCACCCAACCCAATAATATCACTACCCTCCTGGCCTATCCCTTCAATACTCAACTATACTCTATCACTTTACCAAAGATTACATCCATATGGGTAATGGCTCACAACCTTCTCTTCTCTTTCTATTTCTTATAAACCTATCTTATAGAAAATAGTCCTCTGATACTGCTCAATTTCTTTAATTCATATCAGTGAGGTCATGTACTGTTCATTCTTCAATGTCTGGCTTGCTTTACTCAACATAAGGTCTTCAAGATTTATCCATGTTATCCCTTGTGTTAGGAATTTATTCCTTCTTACAGCTGAATAATATTCCATTGTATGTATGTATCACATTTTGTCTATCCATTCATCTGTTGATGGGCACCTGGGTTGATTCCAACTTTTGGCAATAGTGAACAATGCTGCTATGAACATTGGTGTGCATATAACAGTTTGTGTCTTTGCTTTCAGTTCTTCAGGGTATATACCCAGCAGTGGAATCGCTGGATCATATGGAAGTTCTATAGTTAGTTTTTTGAGAAACCACAATACTGTTCTCCACATGGCTGGACCATTCGACATTCCCACCACAGTGAATGAGGGTTCCCATTCCTCCATAACCTCTCCAGCACTTAGAGTATGCTGTTTTTTCATGGCCACCATTCTAATTTGTGTAAGTTGTTATCTCATTGTAGTTTTGATTTGCATTTCCCTAATAGCTAGTGATGATGAGCATCTTTTCATGTGCTTTTTAGCCATTTGTACTTCTTCCTTGGAAAAGTGTCTTTTCAGGTCGCTGGCCCATTTTTTAAATGGGTTGTTCACCTTTTTATTTTTGAGGTGTAGGATTTCTTTATATATGCAGCATATTAGGCTCCTATCACATATATGGCTACCAAATACTTTGTCCCATTGAGTTGGCTGCATTTTTACTTGATAACATCATTTGAGGTGCAATTTTTTTTAATTTTCAGGAGATTCCATTTATATATGTTTTTTCTTTCAATGCTTGTGCTTTGGTTGTGATGTTCAAGAAACCATTTCCTTTTACAAGGTCTTGTCGGTGCTTCCCTGCATTATCTTCCAAGGTCTTTACACTCTTGGTTCTTATTTAGATCTTTGATCCATCTTGAATTGATTTTTGTATAAGATGTGAGATGGAGTTCCTCTCTTATTTTTTTGGATGTGGATATCCAGTTCTCCAAGCACCATTTGTTGAAGATGTCATTCTCTCCCAACTGAGTGTGCCCAGTGACCTTGTTGAATATCAGATGACTGTATATGTGAGGATCTATGTCAGAACTCTCAATTCAATTCCATTGGTCGGTATGTCTATCCTTGTGCCAATAACATGCAGTTTTGATCACTGTAGCTTTGTAGTATGTTTTAAAGCCAGGTAGTGTGACTCCTGCAATTTCACTTTTATTTTTCAATATATCCTTGGCAATTTGGGGCCTCTTACCCTTCCAAACACATTTTGTAGTTAGTTTTACCAATTTTTAATAACTATCTGTACTACTATCTGTTTGATTTCAGAGGTACTGTCTTCCACATCACTAATTCTTTTCTCTGCCTGTTCAAATCTACTGTTATGTGCTTCCACTGTCTTTTTGATTACTTGGATTGTGCCATTCATCACCATCATATCTGTTATTTTTTTATGTATGTCTACAATTTCTCCAGTATGTTCTCGCAGTGTCTTCTTAATATCCTTAATTTCTTCCTTCACTTCATTAAGTTGGTTCATGATATTTGTTTGGACAGCTTTGATTACTTATTAAAAGTTCTGCACCTCTTCCTGGTTCTTAGTTTGTTCATTGGACTGAGCAATGTCTTCCTGTTTCTTAGTATGGTTTGTAATTTTTTTGTTGCCCTCTGGTCATTCTTTTATCTTGATGGGTTTATTCAGTTGATTAGCTTCTCTCTTTTCACTATGGTTTTATTTAATTGCTGTTTTTTTGTGTGTGTAAGTTTTCTCTTTGACACATTGTTCTTCTTATTCTGTTTCATTGTAGTTGTCTATTTTATTTTGGAGGAAAAAATTAGGGCCAGGGAAAGTGAAGAAGGTAAAGAAAGTAAAAGGATAATAGTAATAATAATAGTAGTTGTTAGAAGAGGAACCATTTAATACTTTGGAAAATGAATAAGTCATGTAAGCAGTGTAGATTAGTAGGAGTAGAAAATGGGGTATCAGCAATGATATTGAAACAAAATAGGAAAAAATACATAGACGGAATTAAACTTCCAGTATGATGAGAGAGAGAATGAGAAAAGAAAAGACAAAAAGAAAAAAAAAGGTTAATAAAAAAAAAAAAGAGCACGTTAGATGAGGTAGAAATAAAAACCAGAAAGTTTGAGGAATAAACAATGTGAGGAGGAATGTCAGAACAACAACAGAAAACAGAAGATAGACTGAAGAAGGAAGGAAAAGAGATAGCCTTTGTATACAAGATCAGTATATACAGAAAAGGGGAAATCATGTAAGAGGAAACACAGTAACCAGAAATCAAGCCAGCAACACCTCGTGGAATTTATATCTTCATCTGGCTCCCTCCAGATCAATGCCCTGAGGCCTCCTACTCTGTGGGTTCCCAGAACAACTCACTCAGGCAGGATCTTGCCCCCACTCAGGTGTTTTTTGTGAGAGAGATCTGCCTATGTTCCTTTGAAAGAAAAAAAATAATGGGACCAGATAAAAGGAAATAGATAGGAAGAAAAAAGGAATAATAGCAATGGTGTTAATAAAAGGCAAGAGAGCAAATGTACAAGATCTAGGAAATTGAAAAATTGACATGAGTAAAAAGCACAGAGGAATAAGATGAGGAAAGTGGAATTGAAACAGTTAAAGAAGAAACAGAATAGAGAAATAAATATATAGAATGAATTAATATGCTGGAATGGTGAGAAGAGAGGAAAAGAAAACAGAGAAGAGAGAAAGAAAAAAGTAAAAAAGAGAGTATTACAGAGAAAAGGGGAGAGATGGATAAATACAAACAAGAAAAATTGGAGATCAAATAAAGAATGTGGAATGAAAGAACAACTATGGGGAAAAAAGGTATAAAGATGAAGAAGTGAAGATAAGTAGCATAGGTAGAATAGATCAGTAACCAAAAGATTAAAAGATTGAAAAAGCAAAAGTAAACAAGTACAGAAAGAAAGGGAGGGCATACAAAAGAAGCAAGAGACAAGACAACAGCAACTTCTTTAAAAAAAAAAAAAGAGAAAGAAGAAAATAAAAATAATAAACACAGAAAAACAGCCTTCTTTCTTAGACCCCTAAGGATCTTCTTATGCTGTTGGTGTTCCTCAATTACTCATCCTGCAGCCTTCCCTGTGCAGGTTTTGACCTGGGTTTTAGTGAGTAAAGTAAGGAAATTATAAGAAAATGAACTTTAAAAAAAAATAAGAGATCAAAAGAAAGCTAATACAAAGAAAATGTCTATATGTTCCCTTTCATAAAGTTTCAGCTGGCTGCCTGATAACCTGATGGATCTTTTCTCAAGGATTAGCCAAGAATTGAGCCAGGGACCTTATACATGATAGGCAGGAATTCTTCCACTGAGCTATTCTGTCTCCTTGGGTTAATAAGACTTTCAGAAGGCTATCAGCCCCTTTTATCTAGGGCAGGTTAGATACCCTGCAGTCACTGGGAGTGGTGCTGATCCCTGCCTATCTCTGCATCCTCTCTGATGTAATTTCTCTCTTTACCTAGGTGGCTGGGTGTGACCACCAGCCTGGGATGTTCCCCCTCCCCTCTCCCTGTCAAGTCCAGGTCTCTTCTGATACTCAAGGGGGGCCCAGCTGGCTAAACTCACTGCAAAAAAATCACTCTCTGCTTTCCCCAACCCCTCTTTCTGGCAGGGAATCTGGCATCACACACATGTTTGAAGCAGGGGGCTGGGTCTTCACCTAGTCTGTCTGCCCTGAGGGCTGGGTATGTGTACCCCTTCAGGCCACTGAGATGCCCCTGATTATTCCTGGCTTCCTAATCTTTCCAGTACCCTCCTAGATGACTCAGAGTACTTCCTGTGGAGGTAGGTGCCTGCTCTGCTCTCAGTTGGATACAATTCACCAGGAGTTTTACCATTGCTTAATATCTCAGGGGTGGGGGAGGGGAGCCCTTTCTGGCAGCTATGAGGTTTAATAACTCATGATTACTTGTTTTGGCTTCTTCGTGTCTCTGCCCCAGCTCTCTTGGGAGTTGATAAGCAGTGTCCTGGTTTGCTGTGCCCCAAAGCAGATCCCCACTGCAGCCTCTGGCTTTTTTTTTTAATGTTTTAATGAGAACTAAGATTTATATGTCTAACCTGTCAGCCATGTTCCCACAATCCCCTATTTTTGTCTTTTACAATAGCTTTGCATTTAAAGTCTATTTTGTCCAATATTATTATAGCTACTCCCACACATTTTTGGTTATTGTTTGCTTGTAAACATTTTCCAACCATTTACTTTCAGCCTCCTTGAATCCCTGGGTTTAAGGTGGGTTTCTTGTAGACAGCATATAGATGGATCATATTTCCTTATCCATTCTGCCAGTCTGTGTCTCTTGACTGGTGAGTTTATTCCATTAGCATTCAATGTTATTACTGTCAAGGAATTACTTACATTAGCCAAATTTTCTTTGGGTTCATGTATGTCATATATTGTTTTTCTTTTTCTTTTTCTCTTTTCAGTTTTTCTTACACTCTCCTTGAACTCCCTCTCTCATTTTCCCTTTGACCTTCAGATCTCCCTTTAGTATTTCTTGAAATGTAGGTTTTTTATTGACATACTCTCTTAATTTCTGTTTATCAGTATATATTTGGAACACTCCCTCATTTTTGAATGCCAGATTTACTGGATAGGGTATTCTTGGTAGGAATTATTTTTCTTTCAGCACCTTAACTATGTCATACCACTGCCTTCTTGCCTCCATTCTTTCAGATGAGAAATCAACACTTAATATTATTGAGCTTCCCTTGTATGTGATGGTTCTCTTTTCTCTTGCTGCTTTAAGTATTCTTTCTTTTTCTTGAGCATTGGAGAATTTGACAATATATGACTTGGAGTAGGCCTGTTAGGATTTACACTGTTTAGGGTGCACTGTGCTTACTGGACATATACATCCATCTCCCTCAATAGATTTGGGAAGTTTTCAGCCATTATTTTCTCCAACACACCTTCTGTCCCCTTTCCCTTCTCTTCTCCATCTGGTAAGCCTATAATGTATGTATTTGTGTATTTCATGTTGTCATTCAAATCCCTAAACCCCTACTTGATTTTTTCTATCTTTTTATCTCTCCATACTACGGTTAGATTTCAGATATACTGTCTTCCACATTGCTAATTCTTTCCTCTGCTTGTTATAATCTGCTGTTATGTGTTTTCAGTATATTTTTTATTTCTTGGATTGTGCAATTCATCCCCATCATATCCATTATCATTTTATGTATGTTTTCAATTTATTCAGTATATTCTCCCTGTTTCTTCTTAATGTCCTTAATCTCCTCCTTTACATCAATAAGTTGATTCATCATAATTTTTGGACATTTCTGTTTACTTTTTCTATGTTCTGCATTTCCTTTTGTTCTTTAGTTTGTTCATTGGACTGAGGCATGTCTTCCTGTTTCTTAGTATGTTTTATACTTTTTTGTTGCTGTCTAGGCATCTGTTTATCTTGATGGATTTCTTCAGTTGATTAGCTTCTCTTACTCTATGGTTTTATTTTCTTGTTTTTAAGTGTGGTAAAGCTTCACTTTGACACTTCTTGCCTCTTATTCTATTTTCTTGCTGTGTCTATGTTCCCTTGAAAAAAAGTTAGGACCAGAGAAATAGGAAGAGAAAAAGAATAATAGTGGTAATAATAGTAAACATTAGAAGAGGAAACATAGAAGACCTAGGAAACTGAATAAAGATGAGTAAGAAGTACAGGGGAATAATATTAGAAAAGTGGAATAGAAACCATGAAAAAAAAACAGAATAGAGAAAAATATAGAATGAATTAAAAGGCCAAAATTATGAGAAGAGGGGAAAAGAAAAAGTAAAGGAGATAAATAAGTAAAAAAAATAAAAAAGGAAAGGAAACAGAAAGTAGGAGAGAGAGGGAAATGGGAAGAAACTTGAAGACCAAGCAAAAAGAGATGGAGTGAAAGAGCAGCAACAGAAAACAGAAAATATAAATACAGAGAGAAAAGTTTACATAGGTAAATTGCTATGAAAAAAAAGAATAAAAGAAAATACTTAGAAACAAAGAAAGG